>PVLD010016821.1:31381-43876 GCA_004027595.1 Dinomys branickii
ATAAGTGCCTGCCTGGCAAGTGCAAGGTCCTGAGTTCGATACCCAGTACTGCAAAAAAAAAAAAAAAAAAAAGAATGAGAACTTTTGGGGGCCAAGAATATAACTCAGTGGCGTAAGCACCTGCCTGGCAAGTGCAAGGTCCTGAGTTCAATTCTCGGTACCAAAATAAACAAAACTATAAATATATAGAACAGAGACAGGGTCTCACTATGCAGTTCAGGCTTGCCTTAAACTTACTACATAGCCCAGGCTGGCCTCAAAACTCGCAACAATCCTCCTGCCTCAGCCTCCCGAGTGCTGGGATTACAGGTGTGTGCCACCACACCTGGCTGGATACCAATCTGCAGATCAACACCACCAAATGTGGTGGCACACGTGGGAGGTTGAGGCAGGAAGATCACTGGGAGTTGAGGCCAGCCTGGGCTACACAGTGAGCTCAAGGCCAGCCTAAACTGTACAGCGAGAACCTGTCTCAAAAAAAATAAAATAAAAAATTAAAAAATATAAAGATCAGCATATTAAATTTAAACAGAAAGCATTTTTACAGATTTATGAATTACCCGTCTCTGTTTTCAGACAGGATCTCACTATGTAGCCCAGGCTGTCCTCAAACTCATAGAGATCCTCCTGCTTCAGCCTCCCCAGTGCACCACCATAGCCAGTGACAAACTACCCTCAAAACTTTTTGTTCCTGCTGGACATGATGACACACATCTCTAATCCCAGCACTCAGGAGGTTGAGGCGGGAGTATCACTGCAAATTTGAGGCCAGCCTACACTGGACATGGTGGCGCATGCCCATAATCCCGGCATTCAGGCGACTAGGGCAAAAGGATCACCACATGTTCAAAACTAGGGCTACATAATAAGTTCAAGGCCAGCCTAAACTACATAGCAAGACTCTTTTAAAAACATAACAATAAAAAGGTGAGTTTAAGACCATTCTGAACTATATAGCAAGACTGTCTCAAACAAAACAATTCTATTCCTACATAGCTACGTTATACAGGCCTTTGGTCAGCTTTCACTTCCAAAATCTTTTATGAAACATTACTAGCTTATCAATGGAATCTCTTAACTGTCTGCTAGGGGAACCAATTAACAGCCTCAGTCATGCGTCTTACATCAGAAATCATACATTACTATAACCAAATAACAGTAAAGAGAAATTTTATTTTTTATAATCCCTTTTTTAAAAAAATCACTATCTCTTCTGCTATCTTTTTTCTACTTTTTAAAAAGCGGTTTCTTCTCTAACCCTATGAAAAGATAGACTTTGTTTTTTGTTTTTTGTTCTTTTCTTTTGTCTTTCTGACACAGGGTCTCACTATACAGTTCAGACTGGCCTTGAGCTCACTTTGTAGCTCAGGCTGGTCTCAAACTTGCAACGATACTCCTGCCTCAGCCTCCCAATTGTTGGGATTACAGGCATGTGCCAACATGCCCGGTCTCAAAAGACAGACTTCAGTTGGCCAGGTAAAGCCATGCCTTTCTTAAGAGGCTACTTATGAAAATCAATTTATGTATTAAGAATCAACATTAATATTTGGATTCTGACTGAAAATATTCAAGAGGTTACTTAAAACCCTGTTCTAATAAGGGTCAGTATTCTCACAACTGACTTTACTTCAGTTCACATTAGTTTGTAACTATAGAACAACATTAAATATAAAAAACTTCCCCAAGAAAGTATAAATATAAAACTCTACCAATGGGCAAAAGGTTATATATGACACGGCAAGTGAAGTTTTGGGTGAAATCTTCAGCTTTACAGATGTTTACAGCATGCATCAAGGCTTGCAGGGCCTATGTTCCTCTGCTCCACCTGTACAGTTAACTTCTCTGAAACTCATACATTCTTTTTCTCTCTGTTTGGTCTTTTTGAGACAAGGTCTCGCTATGCCGTTCAGGCCGGCCTTGAGCTCACTTTGTAGCCCAGGCTGGTCTCAAACTTGCAATGATTCTCTTTCCTCGGCCTCCCGAGTGCTAGGATTACAGGCGTGCACCACCATGCCCGGTTTAATACATTCTTACTGGGATGCTTTGTTTATATGGTACGAACCTACCAATCAATAGATCCACGCCTTATTACAGCGATGCCCATTCCATCACCACAAAAACCTGTGTAAGCAGCTGGCTGCTGAACAAATCACAGAGCTTTTTCACCTCCGTAGGATGAAATCTTTTTCTTTGATGGGCAAGTAGAAGTTAGAAACGAAACGATGGCATTTAAAGTAACACTTAAGCTCTGACTACACAGGAAGTTCAAAAGAGCTAAAACCAATTTCTTTATAGCTACCGAATGCTTGTCACTCACCATGAAGTCCACTCAGTCATGTGCAATTGTAATGCTGCAAGTGATACCTTATACATCAGTGCAACACTCGATGTCTATTATAGCTGCCACTTAAAGATTAAAATGATAAAAGATGGGATGAAAAGTGGTATGTATTGGCTGAGAAATGGGAGAAAGAGAAAAACGACGGAGAATAAAAGGATCCAGGCATGGTGGCCGCATGCCTATAATCCCAGCACTCAGAAGGCTGAGACAGGAGGATCGTCATGAGTTCAATGCCAGCCTGGACTACAAAGTGGGCTCTAGGCCAGCCTGAACTGTACAGTGAGACCATGTCTCAAAAAGACAAAAAAAAAAAAAGAACAAGAAAAGAAAAGGCAAGGAAAGGAAAACATTACTAAAGTCAATAAAATTTTCTTTGATCTCTTTCTAAATTTGTTACCAAAAAAACCTTTATTCACAGGATTTTCATATTACATTTATCTTTCATTTATGTCATCATGACCTGAGGCAATGAAATTGAATTGAAACTGTAATTAGGACAGAGATCTATCTATACATAGTGGTACTAGCAAAGTGGTACCAGAGGGATTTAACTTCCGGCTAAAACCAATCCTGTCTTTTCTTACTATTTATTTCCAGTGGACTAAAACTGCAATACATCCTTTCTAGACCAGCTTTAATCATTTTCACAACTATGATTGCTATGGCAACAGAATGCAGCATATCCATGCTGTTTTCATTTGCTCCCTTCAGTTGCCATGACAACATACTCAGGCTGCTTTTCTCCACAATACAACAACTTTCAGGGTTATAGTCTCAAGGACATGGGATTTCCCCATGAAGAAAACATTTATATAAAAATTTTAATTAAATATGTAAGATTCAATATTCAATAAAATATTTTTGGGCGAGAGTTACTTTCATAAGGACTTTCATTGTATCAAAACAAACATCAACCCTGATACCTGCTGAAATCTAAACAGTGCTCACCATTAGTAGTGACTGGCTTTTGTACCAACTTCCCCAAGCAAAGAGTCATACCGTCATGGCTACGAACTGTGCAGAGTGTCCATTAACACATGGCCCAGGTAGGACAGAGATCACTGCACAGCACATGCTTTGCTGTAGTGATCCGGCACCATTTGTACCACAGAAAGAGTAGTGGGCTTCATGCTAATCTACATTTTAACGTCTTTACCTCACATTCAGATTTCTCTGTGGTGAAACCCAGCTGAGTGTGACAGTGCATGCCTGCATTTCCAGCACAGGGAGGCTGAGGCACAGCACCCACTGAAGGCCACATAGCGAATTCAAAACCAGCTGGAACTACATTATACAGCAAGACCCTGACTCAAACCCTAACACTACCACCAAAAATAAAGTTCAAATACATTTACAGTATAAATTGAGTATTTATAAAATCTCACATTCATAGACAAGTTTTAAAAAAACAATTATTGTTCAAAATAGTATAAAAAAGTTTTTCCAGGCGTGGTTGCACAAGCCTGTAATCCCAGTATTCAGGAGGCTGAGGCAGGAGGACTTCAAGGCCAGCCTGGGCTACAAAGCGAGTTGAAGGCCAGACTGAACTACACAGGGAGACCTTGTCTTTAAAAAAACAAAAAAAAAGGACTAGTATCAGACATTGACAATTAGATTTAAAAATATCCAATCTCTAAACTTTTATTGGAAAATAATCATATTGGTATTTGAAACATTCTAATTCAAAAGAAAGATTACAGTGGTAGCATAACCCTGTAATCCCAGCACTCAAGGCTGAAACCGATCACCAGTAGCTCGAGGCCAGCCTGGGCTGTGTAGTGAGTTCAAGGTCAGCCTGGACTACAAAACAAGACCCTATCTCAAAAAAAAAAAAAAAGATTATAAAAAAATTAACTACCGGGCTGGGAGTGGTGGCACACACCTGAAATCCCATCACTCAAGAGGCTGAGACAAAAGGATCGCTGTAAATTCGAGGCCAGCCCAGGCTACAAAGTAAATTCAAAGCCAGCCTGAAACGCATAGTGAAATCCTGTCTCAAAAAAGACAAAAAAAGCCAGGGATAGAGCTCAGTGGCACACGCACCTGCCTGGCAAGCGCAAGGTTCTGAGTTCGATTCCCAATACCAAAAAAATTAATTACCAAAGAATCCTTTTTATTTTTTTATGTGATGTAGCCATGTGAAGTCCTACACTCCTACACCACAGCAATTAGGAGGCTGAGGCACGAGAATCATGAGTTGGAGGCAGCCTGGACTACATATCAAGTATGAAGTCAGCCTACATTACGTAGCAAGACTTTGTCTCAAAAAAACAAAAGGCCAGGTGTAGTGGCACATATCTGTAATCCCAACACTCTGGGAGGCTGAGGCAGGAGGATGCCAAATTTGGGCCCAACCAGGGTATAATTTAGTTACTTACTGAGATACTGTCTCAAAATAAAAAATAAATGATGGATTCCAGACGTAGCTCAGTGCAAAAGCCCTAGGTTCAATCCCTAGTACTGCTCTCCCCCCAAAAAAACTACAAAATAATCTAAACTTTAGTTATTGAAATCTTTTTTTTTTTTTTTTGAAACAGCGTTTCATTACATGGCTCAAGCTGGCTTCGAACACTCTGCATAGCGCAGGCTGGGCTCAAACTCACCACAATCCTCCTGCCTCAGATTCCTGAGTGCTGGGATTACAAGCATTTAGTCAGTGAAGTTTGAAACCCTGAGCTTCCTAATTCAAGCGTCTGTGTGAGAAACAGGGTCTTGCTGTACAGCCAGGCAGGTCTTGAACTTGATAGGCAGCCCAGGCTGGCTAAATGCAGGACCCTCCTCCCTCAGCCTCCCAAGTGCAGGCCTTACAGGCAAGCACCACCACACCCAGCCTCCATACCTCTATGACATATGAACTCTGTGGCAAAACTGAGGAACACAACTCGACTCTGCTGGTCTGTCCCGTCCCTTGTATGAGACCAGCTGGTTTCCAAAGTGGGACGTGTACTTGTCAAGAGGTGAGCAAAGTGATGGGCAGGGCAGGTGTTAGAACTTATAATCAAATTAAAAATTCAGTTAAAAAGAAATTTTATCTTTTCTGATTTTTATGGTATAGATTGGCTGATGCTACATGTCACATTTCACTTATGAACTAAGTCCATATAGGAGAGTAGGAGCTCCATAACACAAAGGGTTGGCAGTGGGGCCTCTATCTGTTCTCTCTCAGCACACTGCAAAACCTACATTTGCCCAGGACTTACGAATGTGATCCAGCCAGGTGTGGTGGCAAATGCCTATACTCCCCACACTCAGGAGGCTCAGACAGGACAGCCACATCTTCAAGACCAGCCTGGGCTACAATCTCCCCCAAAAAAGTTATCTAAACATAACAAACTGTAAACTGATCCTTCCTGAATTCTTCGTGCAAGTCCTTCATTACAGGGCACAAGCAATACCGAACTATAAGTAAAAAAAATGTGATCCAAAGACAAGATCCATACAATTACTTGATTATTATTTATTTATTTACTAGTATCAGGAATCAAAGTCAGGACCTTGCACTTGCCAGGCAAGTGCTTGTGCTGCTGAGGTATATCCTCAGCCCTACCGGATTATAAATTTATACAAGCATTTATTTGTTTATATTTACATTTGTCCTAAGTGTATATATTATACCTTGATAAAGTAGCTCATTAAGGTAAAGCATGAATACAATTAGCAATTTGTAAATCAATTACTAAAAGTATTTAGGGTGAATATTGAAATATTTTGAAATTTTTTCTGAAGCGTTAAACAGCTGCTGTTCTAGATAGCAAGTTTCCTAGATTAGTTTTTTAAAGAAAGTAGCAAACTACGTACATATCTAAACTGCCACTTTGTCACCGAACGCCTGTAATCCTGGCCCTTGGGAGGCTGAGGCAGAGAGTATCATTCCAAGTTCGAAACCAGCATGGGCTACAAAGTGAGCTCAAGGCCAGCCTGAACAAACCTGTCTCAAAAAGACAAATAAATAAATAAAATAAAAATAAGCGTCCATTTTTCTAAAATCCCTGAATCAGCTCGAACTAATACCTAAAAAAGAAGGGGTGCTCTGTGAAGGCTGAACTAAGGTAATGAAATCAGGCTAAAAAAAAAAAGCCAAATTATCACAGGGTAGTTATCACAGCAAATGACTCAGTAAATTTACTAACCCAAAACACAAAAAATACATTTTGTGAACACAGTACTGTACTTTAGCACTACAAAACCCTGTTTGCTAGTATATTTTGTCTCTTGGTTCCAAAGGTAACCAAACTTTCTATATTCTAAAGTAATACATCTTGAAAAGGAGGTTCTCCCACTTGGACATACTACTTCTGACAATCATTTTTCTAATTCAAAAATATCTTCCTAGCTACGTGTGGCGGTACATGCCTGTAATCCCAGCACTCAGAAGGCTAAGGTGGGAGGGCCTCAATGACTTCAAGGCAAGCCTGAACTACATTAACAAGACCATCTCAAAAAAACAAAACAAAAAGCAAAGTGGCTTTAAACAACATAAACCCTTAAAGGGACACACCTGAGTCATAGCAGGAGTTGCAGTTACCAATGGGAAAAGCAGGAGTCTGTGTAAATTGCTGTAACAGACAAATCAGATTGCAGGCCACACCAAGAAGTCCCAGTTATACACCTAATAGTTTCAGTAAACCACTTCTAGCAAATGCTGTGGTTTGGATCTGAAATACCTCATTCTATCTCTGGAGAGGACCAATTGGTTGTTTAAGACAGGGTTTCTCTATGCAGTCTAGGACAGCTCTGAACTCACTCCACCGTGCAGGGTGGCTTTGAACTCCCAATCCTCCTGCTTCCACCTCCTAAGTGCTGGTGTTACAGGCAGGGCCTCCAAGCCCACCTGGAGCCTCTCGTACTGAAGGCTGAGGCCCCAGGCCGTGTTCACAGTGAGGCTTACAACAGAAGGGGACTACATCATGAGGGTGCTGACCTTGTCACTGATGAATGCACTGAGGATTCATAACCTGACGGCATCACCAAACAGAACTCCAGGTCACTCTGGGTGTGCGGGCTCTAGCACGCTTTTGCTCCCCACGCCCCACCCCCTTTCCTGGCTGCAGCAGCTCTCTCCTGCCAGGCCTCCCACCCTGATGCAGGCCTCCGAGCACACAGAAACAGAGCACACAGAAACAACGCAGCCAAGAGACCAGGAACTGAAACTTCTGCAACTGCAAGCAAAAAAAGAAAAATCTTCCTTTCACTGATTTCTGAGGTATTTTGTCACAGCAACAGCAACACACAGCTACCTCTTCCCACACAATCATCAAAACATGTACCTGAATTTCCCACTGGACTTAAATATAAAATTAATCTCTTCAAAGATAAAATATTTTAAAGCTGCTTAGGACAGAAAAATTAAACAGTGCTTGATAATCCTTAAATGTTCTTGTGTTTTAATCAAAATATACAAAGTTAAAAATGGCTGTGAAGGATGGCCAGGTACTTTATTTTACTTTTTAATTTGTTCTAATATATTTTTAAAAACTGGAGTTCATTTCTCAACACTTACACATGGCACAGCAAAAGTGGTAACACTGATTTGCCTGTGACAGCGATGCCGTGAGGCAGGAGGGGCAGCATGTCACCGGCTTCCCAGAGACGACGTGGCTGACGAGGAGCGGTGACTGCGCAAGTGCCTGCTGCCTGCCATGTGTCCTGCACGGGGTGCAGGGAGGGCAAGACGCAAGACGTACTCTCAGGAGGCTTAGAAATAACAGACAGATGCAGAGGGCACTCGCCTCAGACATGGTGGGCTTTAAGGAGGTGACATCTAAACCGACATATGTAGGATATGAGGAGGAGCAGACTCCAGGCTAAAAGAAAGCTGCAAATGAAAAGGCCTTCCAGTCGTATTTCAAGGATCCTGTGAAAGGCCTGAATTGGCTACAGTGCTAAGCAAGAGAACTGGCACAACAAAGATTTGCCGTATCTGCCTGGACAAACAAAGCCGAAGTTCTACTATACATGGTGTAAATGCAAAGGAAGATACAGTACTGAGAAGTTCTAAATTTAGAGTTTTTAAAGATTACTCTAGCCAGGTGTGGTGGCACACACCTGTAATCCCAGCACTCCAAAGGCTAAGCAGGAAAATCACCACAAGTTCGAGGCCAGCCTGAACTACATAGCGAGACCTATGTTAAAAAAAAAAAAAAGAAAAAATCACATCTAACGGAAGAATTGCAAGCTCAACCCCAAACAAAACAAAGCTTAGACTAAGCTTAGACTCTGGAAACGGGCTCTAATCCAGTGGCCATCACTTGTGACCTCGAACAGTCGCACGTGTCTGTGTCTCCACTTGCTCATCTCTTATAAAGGGATTCCATGACACTTTTACTGATACAACTCTTTCCCCAAGTGCCACAGGAATAAGAAAAAATTCTAACCAGGTCTTTTGGTAAGTGTACTCTTGATCTAAAGTGATCACAACCAGGGCCTGGGGATATAGCTCAGTGGAATAAGTGCTTGCCTGGCAAGCACAAGGTCCTGAGTTCGATCCCTAGTACCGCTAAATAAATAAATAAATAAATAAATAAATAAATAAATAAAGTGATCACAACCTACTCTCTTGGATCATCTAAGCACACGGGTAACGTTCTCAGTTTTAATACCGTAAGAGGATTCAGAAAGAGATGATAAATGTTTCCCAGGTCTCAGGACTGCAGCATATAAATAACTGAACATCTTGAGAGTGTTTAAGGTTGACCTTGATAGCACAGAGTTTGTCAAATGTTTCCAGATCTAACGTACTACCCTGTAGGGTCAACTGACCTTTCTGGGCATTTGCGTCATCATACTCTTTTTAAAATAAGACTGATAAAAGTAGAAAGGTCCTAGAAATATCAGTAGGACAGTAATCAGAGGATTTACGTGTATCATGTTTTCAATATACTGTGTATCCCTGATAAATGAAATTTCACCATTACAAACAGGGATGAAGGGTGGCTGCTGGCCTGAGTCGCCAGACAGCTGAGAACAGTAGGACTGTTTCATATCCACCAGCCGGGCGCCCCTGTTCAGCCCTGCCCAACACTGCAGAACAACACACTCAATGCCAGCCTCTCAAGGTGACATTCAGGGTACTCAGACCTGCAGTTAGACCCTCATTAAAAAGGTCAAAGTTAGTTATGGTAAAATGATAATTAACATTAAGTGAAGTCAATCAGCTACATAAGCTTAAATATCAGTTTCTCTTATAAGAGAAACAATATATAAATAAAGTTCAAAATAAAAGACAGACAATAGGAAAAAAAGTGATGCAGCGCGGCCAATGTATCTAGAAGTAAACTTTGAAATAGTAGAATTGTCTTGTTTATGTTTTTTGGCTTGTTAGTCTGGCTGTCAGTCTGCATTTATGATAAATAAGGACTATAAAATAAGTAAATAAGTATGATGCTGGCAAAAAAAAATTATCAACAAGGATTTTTAACAAAAAGACATTATGCAATAACCAAAAAAAGGGCTAGTTCGCGGGTCTCAACTACGGCAAAGATTCAGGGAGAGGTGAGAAACTGTTTACAAAAGGCATGCACAAACAAGTGCATGACTCGCACATGCCTGTAATCCCAGCACTCAGGAGGCTGAGGCAAGAGGACTGCTGCCAAGTCAAGAGGCCAGCCTGGGCTGCAAAGCAAAACCCTGTCTCAAAGAAAGAAAAGTGCATGACTTGAGAGAGGATCTTGCAGCATTCAAAAGATTTTCAGTGAGGTCTATGACCACAAAAAAAAAAAAAAAAAAAGAATTAGAAAGTTTGAATTAGATAATCCCTCCAGATTTTTAAGTTCATGATTTAAAGTAATTTTGGTGACATTTTATGTAAAAAGGCAAACAAAAGACAAAATTATAGAAGATTTTGCTTTCTTCTAAATAACTACATTTAATTTTAATCTAAATTCAATAAAACTCAGTCTTGCTTTACCATAAAAATTTTTCCCAGCACCCTGGGAAGCTGAAGGCAAAAGATCCAAGGTTTGCGCACAACCTGAACAACTTAACAACTTAGACTCTGTCTCAAAATAAAAAAGGCCTAAAGATCTAGCTCAGTGCAAAGGCCCTAATAAAATAAAATCCAATAACTTTTAGGACAGGAGGGTACAGCTCAGTGTAGAGCCCTGAACTGTGGCTCCATCTCCAGCACCACCAGAAAACCAAAAACAAATGAACAAAAACTCCAAGTTTTCAGTTAAACAATCAAAAATTCAACCAAGTGGACTAGGGGCATACTTCAGTGGTAAGGGCTTGCCTAGAATGCATGAGGCCTTGGGTTCAATCTCCTGCACTGGGGGAAAATTCAGAAGTGGCCAAATCTTGTCTTGTCCTCAGTTTATCTTCCTACATTTAAGCCTCTCTGAATACTCAAATTTTAACTACAACATGGCCAGGTATGGCAGTACACGCCTATAATCCCTGCACTTAGAGGGGATTAATGACAATGTATGTTTTTCTTTTTTTTTTTTTGATACTGTATCTTTTTCTATATATATATATATATTTTGAGATAGGGTCTCATAGTTCAGGCTGGCCAGGAATCCACTACAGAGCCCAGGCTGGCCTTGAATTCACAGCAATCCTCCTGTCTCAGCCCTCCCAAGTGCTGGGATTACAGGTATGCACCACCAAGCTCAGCTTCAACTTTTTTCTTTAAACATCTACTGTATATTTAAATCACACCTCATACATTCTGATGTGATACACTAAGAAACCACAACATATATTACTGCCAAAATTTCTTAACCTGAATCTAATCATGAAGAGATGATCAGACAAGTCCAAATGAGGATGTTGTACAAAACTATTTCAGACTCAAAAAAATGTCAATTTTCTAAGTAAAAATTGTTACTGTTGTAAATTAAAAGAGCCTAAAGATAGATTGTATATAACATGTGATTGGATCCTAGAATTTTTTTTTTATTTTTTTGAGACAGTGTCTCACTAGTTCAGGCTGGCCTTGAACTCACTATGTAGGCCAGGCTGGCCTGGAATTTGTGGCAATCGTCCTGCCTCAGCCTCCTGAGTGCTGGGATTACAAACCTGCGCCACCATGCCCAGCTGGATCCTAGATTGCCCAGCTGGATCCTAGATTTAAAAGAGAAAAAAGGTATAAAGAATGTAACTGGGACATTTTAAGTATGAAGTAGATATTAAACAATAAAACATGATTGGTATTAAATTTCCTAAGTGGGATTTTGTACTGTGATTATAAACGAGTACGTATTTACATTCTTAGAAAATACAGCAGAAATAGAGGTGAAATATCATATCTGCAACTCAAATGATTTTGAAAGAAAAGTATAGCTATACATTAAGCAAAACCATATGAAGTGGTGGCACACCTACAGTCCCAGTTACATGGAGGGATGAGTCAGATGGATTACAAATTCAAGGGCCAGACCCTTTCTCAAAATAAAAAGGGCTGGGGGATGTGGATCATGTGTGAGTTCTAGGTTCAATTTCCAGCACCTCAAAAAAATTTTAAAAAAGAAAGAAAAGTTGCTGGATGTGATTAGGTATAGCTGTAGCCCCCTTATGTGAAAGTGAGACAGAAGGATTACACGTTTGAGGCCAGCCTGGGCAATTTAGTGAGACCTGTCTCAAAATTTTAAAAATTAAATTAAAATTGAAAATTGAAGGCTGTGGGGACCAGGCATGGCAGCAAATACCTGTAACCCAGCATTTGGCAGGCTGAGGCAAGAGTAAATCTAACAGCTGTCATTATAGTAACTGAAATCTGAAAAACAGATACATCAATGTACTCCTACTTAAGTCACCTTTTCTAAATTATACTGAACACTATACCTGAACCACGACTTGGAAGTCTGTTTCTCCAGCAATATACTCTGGAAACTGCTTCAGAGCGGACCATCAGGGAAACGAGTTACAACGGGAGGCTAGTCCCTGGGAACTGGGCAACCAAGAGCACTGAGACGGCCAACACCACATCAAAACCAAGGTCCCCTAACAGTAAGCTGCTCAATCATCAAAAAAAGAAATCATGGTCCAACTTCCTAAAACAGGAATAAACACCAATGATCAGCAAGCATGCATTCAAAATGTAAAAAGCCTAAATCTTCCATATGCATTCATTAAACAGATGTAACCTCAAGCTAAAAACCAGCCTGTGCTGTACACTGAGTTTGAGGCCAACCTGTACCACATAACAAAACTCT
>PVLD010016822.1:0-28978 GCA_004027595.1 Dinomys branickii
TCTTTAAAATAAAATTAAAAAAAAAAAAAAACCACACTGAGATTCCATGTCACCCCAGAGAAAGTAGCTACCATCAAGAAATCAACCAATAACAAATGCTGGTGAGGTAGAGAAAAAGGAATCCTTCTCCACTGTTGGTGGGAGTACAGACTGGTGCAACCACTGTGGAAATTAGTGTGGCAATTCCTAAGACAACTAGAGTTAGAGGTCCTAACTGACCTTGCTCTTCCCTTTCTTAGTATTTTTCGAGAAGAACTGAAAACATCATACCACAGCAATATATGTGCATCCATGTTTATAGCAGCACAATTTGTAATAGCTAAATCTTGGAAACGACCCAAATGCCCATCAACTGAGAAATGGATAAAAAGATGTGGTATTTTATACAATGGAGTATTACTCAGCCATGAAAAGGTATGGGCTCAAGGCTTTTATAGATAAATGGATCAACTAGACACCATACTTGTCAGTGAAATAAATCAGACCAGCATATGTAACACTGTATTGTCTCCCTACTGTAAGAAACTGAAAGAGTAAATAAAATCCTAAAGGTACAATAGATATTGTGAAAGGGAAAAAATACTGCTCAAAAGGAAAGAAGAACTGGGATGAGCGAAAGGAGAAAAGAAAGGAAGAGGAAAAAATATATATACATACATACAAAAAAGATAGCTACAATAATTGTTCTACTAATTTCTATTGGTTGATTGAAAGCAAAAGTTAATGCTTAATTTTTTTTATCAATTTTGCATGCCTATATCTGGTCATCTGAACAACTACTCTGAAGATAATAATATGCAATATAATAACCATTGTAGATTTCCTATCGTCTTTTTTTGAAATTCTGTAGTATTTTTAATACTTTTTTTGGTTGTTATTCTCCTTAAAATTAAAAAAAAAATTTAAATGACAAATATCTCATCGTTCTCCCTATATGAGGTACCTAAAGTGGTCAGATTCATGAAACAGAAAGTGGTGTGGTGGTTGCCAGAGGCTGGAAACAGGAAGAAATGAAGAACTATTGTGTAACAGGTGTGGCATTTCAAGTTTGCAAGATGAGAAAGTTGTGTGGCTAGATCATCATGATGGTCACCACTAAACTATACACTTCAAGAGGCTAAAACAGTAAAGTTTATCGAAATTTAAAAATAAAACAATGAGGAAATATTTTATTTTTAAAAACAGTAATTTAAAAATAATAGATTCAAAATATCTTTTACCAAATTTTCAGAGAAAAATATTCGCTCTTTTCTACTTATGTTAAAATGCTGGGATCATAGCAGCTTATCTATTTCTAGTGAAAGTAGAAGACAAAATAAATGAACAGGCCGGGGAAGAACGTCAGTGAAACGGTTTGAGATACCAGTCACGTTCCACTTCACAGTACTGGGAACACACCAATGTTCACTGTTGTTTTAATATTCTAGATGCCCCCGCTGCTCGTTAGAAAACAAAACAGTCCTTAGAAGAAATCACAATTATCCAGTGCCTTTTTACCCATAGGTCTGACAATCACTGTATCCAGTCAACTCAGGTCCTCAGCTGTGTAAAAGTCAAAGATTAGAAAAGTAAGTTTAACATGAAAAACTAGTACAACTGCCCCACTGAGGGTAAGAACCCAAAACAAAGCATTTCCCAATTTCCCATCTTTATAGTAATTTAAAGTATACAAAGAAATTTCTAATACATTATTTCATATGAACCTCATGTCTGTTCCACATGATCAGCTTCAATATTACCAATTTTAAGGCTCAGCACAAAAGAATTTAAGTGATTTGACCCAAATCATTTAGCTATACCACTTGTTCAGGCCACATCTTAGAGTTCAAATCCACTTCTCTAAACCTTAAACTGAGCTCTCTGGTCAAAGGCTTTATTGAGCTGGGATGTAACCAAGCGACCTGTGACTTAGGGTCTGAGGGGTGACACAGAGCAGGACAGTAGAAAAGGCACTGAGGCCTCACCTCCCCGCCACAGAATAAAGAGGTTATTTCATCTTTCTACCATCTACCACACAGGAGGAGCTGTAAGATAAAGGAAATTACACAAGAATGAAAACAGTCACTTGACTGTTGCTTTCGGACACTAAGACTCCACGATTTTTATCATGGTGATGGCTGAGCGTGCAAGATGAACTTGTGTGCAAAATAACCAGAAAACCTGGCTGGGGTCCTACATGAGCTGGAGGAGCGAAAGCCAGTTTCCTGGGTGGAGACACTGGATCCTAGAGAACCATGAGCCCTCCCCTTACTTCACATTTCAAGACACTAAAGAGGGAGGCAGGAATTTTCTTTTTTGTTGGGGGATGGGTACTGAGGATTGAACTCAGGGCCTTTGCACTGAGCTACACCAGCTTTTTCTATTTTTTATTTTGCGACAGGGTCTTGCTAAATCACTAAGTTGTCGAGGCTGGGCTTGTTGATCCTCCTGCCTTAGCCCCACAGAATGCTGGGATTACAGATGTGCATCATCGTGCCCAGCTGCATGCAGAGACCTTGACAAAGGGGAACCAAACATGCTAGAGGCTGAATATTAAAGTAAATAAAAGCATCAAAGACGCAGCCGCACTACCCCACACTCAGCCCAGAGTTTGGCAGCTTCCTGACACTGCAGGCTGTGGCTTCCTTTGTTCACCTGCAGAGTAGGTGAGCAGTCTGACTGGATGTTGGCACAGGCACAGGTAGAAGGCTATGGAGCCAGTCTAGCATCTGGGATGTGGGGACAGAAAATTAAAGTAACTGGGGCCATCAAAAGGCTCTCACCCTGGATTTTATTTCATTCATCCGTCCAACCTGCACCTGTTCAGAGTGCCAACTATGCCCGGCTGCATTGGTACTGGCAATGCAGTGGTGAATGGGACAGGCAAGACCCCTCCCTGGAGTCACTGACTGAGCAAGGACAATGAACCAGTAAACTACACAATGACCTGACGAATAGTGTGAAGACGAAAGGCAACAGGCACCCAAGAGAGGGCCTGTGGGTCCACACTAGGCCTCTCTTCCGGAAAGACAGCGTTTAATTAAGCTGAGATGCAAATGCCAAAGGACACAAATACAGAACTGAAGGAGAAGTCTGTCAGGCAGAGTACCAGTGCGTGTAAAAGCCCTCGGGTAGGAATGAGCCCAACCTGCTAGAGAAGACAAGGCTCAGAGGAAGAATGCTATGGGCTGTGGTTGCAGGAACAGTCAAGGGCCACGACAGGCCTTGTAGATGGCAGTAAGTGGTGTAGGCTCTATGTTCAGTGATACGGGAATTCACTGGAGCATGAAAGAGTTATACGTCTGGTTTATGTTTCCAGCAGATGGGTCTGTTCTGACAGATTGCAAAGCAAAGAACTCACGGAATTCTCTGTTAAAATGTCCCATTTGAATAGATTTTCCATTAAAATCCAAAGTGCTCAAAGCTTCTTTAACGTGTACACCACTAACACTTTGTATGAATTCTCCAGAATGGAGAAGTAGGGCAGAAGGAGACAGGAAAGATGGCAATAGAGAGGGTAGAGAGAGCTGGCTGGCTCGGATGCCCCCGCCTTGTCTCTACAACCTGGAGCACTCTCAAGAGCTGTGAGACATGTGTCCCTAGCTCCCCGCTGGCCCTGGTCCAGAGGGCTCCTGTGACACCTGCAAAGGACAGCCGCTTGCCTGAGGGCTCTCATCCTCTCCCGGCCTGTGGGTTACCTGGGCCACAGCAAAGCAAGGAAGTGTCAAAGGGATAGTGCTCCACGGCCCCTTTTTCTTGCCTGATTCTACAGCAGAGAGGGAAAGAAGCCAGTGGGCCCCAGCTTGACTTTGTAGTGCACACCTTTCCAACATGCTCAAAACAGCCTTTTTAGGTACAGCCAGGCACATATGAAGGTTGCAAAAAGAGAAAAGGGCCTCCACGCGCTTCCCTTCCTTTCTTTAACCAGCCTCTACTGATCATTCCTTGGAGATTTCAGATGTGTTTTGAGCTGTATCCGTGTCCAATAAACAGTGACATTACAGGCCTCAATCTGAGCACGTCCGGTGCTAACATTCCCTTAGAAGGGTGCACAAACTGCCTAGAGAAACGAAAGTGGTTCTTATACTCTAGCTGCAGCCTGTCTTAGTAAGTCAAGGATATGAACATTACAATCACTTCCAATCATGAAGCCAACAATCAAATGCCTCTAACATTCTGGAAGAGAAGAAAAACCTATCAGTTCAAGGTCAAGACTCAGGATAAAAATGAGAAAAGAGGAAAAATGAAGCAAAAAGACCCACCAGCTGCTTCTAGGGAGTTGGACTAACTTGTTTTATTAGAATAGGAGACTTCCATTCCTCACTGCTACCCCTAAATAGTACAGCACAGGGAGGGGAGCAGAAAGGGAATATTCGGCAGTCATGAACTCCAAACAGGAAACATCCAATTATTTTAAAAGCTGTTTCAATCAGAACACGCTAACCATTTCTTAACTTTTCAAACTACCTCCTTAAAAATCAGGGAACATGGCAAATAGAGAGGAGTGTGTGAACTGTAGTCCAACTTACTGTACTGATGAAGGAGCTGGCCCAGAAGGCTTTCAGGAAGTGGCAGAGCCTTATTGGGTATTATTATATAAAAGTACCTTATAAAAAATAGGAACTGCATAGGAAGTTACCCACAATCCCACCATAACACTATATCCACTATTTGTATTTTGTTCCTTTTATCGTATCTTTATAGGTTCTGTACTACATTACTATAATCACATTGTATTAATGCTTTCTGATATATAGGCCCTCACTGCCATAAATACAACTGAAGATGAAAATCAGAACAGTGCTATGACATGGTATATAACCTCAACTGATTTTATTATCTTTGCTAAGAACTAGTTGGTACCTTCCAAGTAAGTTTGTCCTTTTTACTGGGACACTATAAAAATGTGCAAGCCAGGCATGGTGACACACACCTGCAATCCCAGCAGCCAGGAGACTGAGGAAGGAGAAATTTCCACAAGTTTAAGGCTACCCTGGGCTACAAAGTGAATTGAAGCCCAGCCTGAACTACACAGTGAGATCCTGTCTTAAAAATAAAAAAATTAGAATTTACATCCTTTTCATGGAATGTTTAAAAACACCTCTCCAGAGATCATGGGACATAAAAATCAAGCTGCTTAACCTTAGATCAGTTCTATTTACCTACCTGGTGCATCAGGTACCTGAAGAGGAATGAAAGGATCAGACACACTTAGAAGTGGGACGCCAGAATCCACAGTCTGCCCACCCTTCCTTTTTTCAGCTGGCGTTGATTGGAGGGGAAAGACGGCCAGGAGAAAAAAATGAGAAAATCAGAGATCATCAAGTAAATCCGAAGGAACTTCCCATCTATTAACCCAACAGCTTAAATGATAGCATTAAGTCCAAACTTAGAATAAAGGGAGAAAGTAGAAATAGCCCAGTGTAAGAGCAGAGTATCGGAGCTGTACAATGTGGTCCTTGTGACAAACAATGAGATATAATGAATGATCAAACCAGGATATTCATACATGTGAACTTCTACTTCTTCCTTGGACTCTGCAGAATATAGGCATCTCTTTCAGAACTCCTCTAGGAATTACTGTCCATATTATACATTTTGGCATATGAGCACTAGCACGTGTGTATAATGACACCCTATGCACCTACTGCCCTGGAGGTCCTTTAGAGACGACATCTTATTGTACTACCGTAATGCCTATTATAGTAGTAGGCAAACACATGGGAAGATGCAGAAATGGTCTTCTTGTCTACTGTGGAGTTAGGTAAGTCCTAAACTCTGGGCTGTATCTAATGTACAATTCATCTTCATTTAGCAAAGTACAGATTTACAGAAACACGGTCTTAGAATTTTGTACACAATTTTTTTATTTCCCAGAAAAGAAAACAAAGCCCTGACATTGAGTGATCAGCCAGTGGTCCACGAGCAGAGCTGGGATGGGAACCCCGGACTGTTCATGTCTGCTTGATCATTCCTTACGCTGCCCTTCAGCATCCAGCGTGTCCATTAACTAAAACCTCATTTCTCCCTTTTATAATTGTGTTTTAGAGTAATGTTTTATTTGAAAGAATTGAAGAATTGCAATATATGAAGAGTGAACCCTATGTCTAGCTGGCCCCAGCAAAAACACCTTATACAACTGCAGTGCAGTATCACCGACACTTACACTGTTACCTGCTGGAGTTTGGATGTGATGTCCCCACAGGCCCATATGCTGCGAGCCTGGCCCCCAGTGTGGCACTACTGGAAAGTGTTGGGAATGCTGAGGGAGGCTCAGTGAGAGGCGCTGGGTCACCTGGGATACGTCCTCAGAGAGGGCGGTGGGGCCTGGTCTCTTCCTCTTCCTCTCTTTCGGCCAGCTGAGGCGACTGAGGCACAGGAAGTCTTTTCCAGGGTTACCGACTAGCAAGTGAATGGGAAAGATGCCTCTGTCGGGTTTTCTGCCTCTTAATAAGGCAAATTTAAGTAATTTCTTTTTCTAGAAAGTCATCCACAGTTTTAAGATTTTAAAATTAAAAAAGAATATTATATGTCAAACTTTCATAGTATTTTCTTTGTGTGCATCAATGTTGTGTACATCAACTACCTTTGTGTACTCTTCAAGTCTACTTTACCATTCCTTACATTGGAGGGGAAAGAGGGCCAGGAGAGAAAAATGAGAAAACCAGAGATCATCAAGTAAACCTAGAGGAAAGTGTTTTAATTAATGGACACGCTGAATGCTGAAGGGCAATGTCAGGAGCGATCAAGTAGACATGGTGAGACCTGGGTTCCAATCCCAGCTCTGCTCGTGGACCACTGGCTGATCGCTCAATGTCAGGGCTTTGTTTTCTTTTCTGGGAGATAAAACAATTGTGTACAAAATTCTAAGACCATGTTTCTGTAAATCTGTAGTTTGCTAAATGGAAATGAATTGTACATTAGATACAGCCCAGAGTTGAGGGCTTACCTAACTGCGCATTAGACAGGAAGTCACCTCTCGGTCACCTCATCCTGGCCAAGTAAGCAGCTTTGCTCTGCCACGTGTCTGCCACCACGTGTATGGTTGCACCACAGGCCCAATGCCATGCGGCCAACAAAACCACTGAAACCTCCAAACCTGTAGATTTTATAAATCTAAGAGTTATTTTTAAAAAGATACAAAGCAGTAAATCTTTAGCTGCAGTTACCAAGAAACATACAATCTATATGATTAAAATTGATGTACACAAAGAAAATACTATAAAAGCTTGACATATAATGTTCTTTTTAAATTTTAAAATCTTAAAACTGCGGATGACTTTCTAGAAAAAGAAGTTACTAAATTTGCCTTATTAAGAGGCAGAAAACCTCACAGAGGCATCTTTCCCATTCACTCGCTAGCAGATAACCCTGGAAAAGACTTCCTGTGTCTCAGTCACCTCAGCTGTAATCATGTGGGGATCATACACCAATTTCAAGGGCTGAGAGGGTCAGATGAGCTCATACGCAATACAAAGGACAGACTGAGGGAGACGTTTACAATACATAAGCAGAGCTCCTGAAAATTAGCAAGACAAATGACTGCCCACAGAAAACACTGAAGGGTAATCCTTTAAGAAAAGAGGGACTCACAGTCATTTAAATAGTAGCTACCTATATAAAGAAACTTAATGCAGATATTTTATTTTTAAAAATGTTTAGTGGTTTTTTTGAGACAGGGTCTCACTACATAATTTAGGCTAGTCTTGAATTCACTAGGTACCCCAGGTTGGCCTCAAACTCACAATGATCCTCCTGCCTCAGCTTCCTGAGTGCTAGATTACAGGCATGGCTATCATGCCAGGTTATAATGCAGATATTTAAAAAGTAACATTTAGGAGCTTCTTTAATGGGCAGGGGAAATGTGTCAGATTTATTAAGTGAAAAAATTAGGTTTTAAAATATGACTATATATATCAGATTCCTAAAATTATACAAACTGTGGTCTTATGCATTTTGTGAGTAAGATATAACTTTTACCAGATTCATAAAGATATCTATGATTCTAAAAAGGTTAATCTGTTCCCACTGGCTTGAACCAATAATGTACATGCATGAATGCATGACCATCCCATTGGGCTATTTAACATTAGACAACAGAATTCAAATCAGAGCCACCTAGCAGCAAGACACACAAATTAGGGCCCTATCATGAGCATGTTAGTGCTTAACTGACACCAAGATGATAACCCTGGGGCCAGGGCATAGCTCAGTGGCACAAGCACCTCCCTGGCAAGTGCAAGGTCCTGAGTCTGATTCCTGATATCAAAAAAAAAAAAAGGTAACTTTGTGCTATCTCTTGGTGGTGAGCTAATGGGGGATTTTAACTTACTTCTCTATAAATTACTTTTATACGATAAACGTGTAATTTGTAATATAAAAAGTATAATTAAAAATAGGGAAAATAAGTCTCATATTACTGCGTCTATAATTTAAAAAAACTCATTAAAAATACCTTTCTCACCCCCAAAGCAAACACACACATAAACACAGCTTAGGGTCTCTGATATCAGAGAGAAAATCTAATTCTCAGAATTCCTCAAGCTACCCTAAAGAACCTGTGCGCTGGGAAGAGATCAGCAGAGCGCTGCTCCTCAGATGGAGCAGTATTTCCTAATGCCACACCCTGACCAGTGAGAACACGCCCCGCGTAATCCTGCCAGGTCACTCCCACCACTTTCATTCAAAGTGATGCTGGCTCCTCCTCTATTCCTTTGTGATTGACAACTTTTGAATGAGGGAAGGGAGGAGTTACTGCCTGGGCCGAGTGTTCCCTGGAGCGCTAGTGCTACTTGTGGAGAAGAAAATTGTGCAGTGAAACTCTTGTTTATAATTTCTTTGTTTTTATTTTTTATTCTCTTTAATGGTTTGATCAATCTTGCATTCTTACATCTGGTAATCTGACCAACTTCGATGAAGATAAAAATATGCCCTATAACAACCACTGTTAATCCCAGTCATTTTGTTCTGAAACCCTGTGTCATTCTTACTGCTTTTGCTTTGTTTTGGTTTTGTCTATGTTGTTGGCATTCTACTATTGTTCTTTTTTTATTACTCTCTTTAAAAGAAAAAAAAAAATACAAAAGAGTGCGTCTCGCGTCTCTGGTATGTTCCATACTCACCAGTTCCAGCAGAAAATGGGGAAGCGGCAAAAGCATCACCCTGGGCAGACAGGAAACCTGGGACCAAACTCTCGGCGGAGCCGCCAAGCTTGTCGGGGTGTTTGCCTGAAAAGACAAAGCACTGCTAGGTTCATTTTACCAGCATTCTGAGAGACACGCACACACAGCAGGGGTGCAGGGCAACCTCTGACTGCCTTCCACACGGGCTCCTTTACTGCACTCTGGCAACGCCTGGGCTATTCAGAGGTCTTTGTTTAGCCACTGAAATAACTAAGCAAAGGAAGAAAACTCTTAAGGATCAAGAGACTGCAAGTCAGTTTTACAAGATGAGAAGAGTTCTGGAGAGGGGTTGTACAACAGTGAATTACTGCACTACAGCTTTAAAATGGTAAATTTTCTGTTAGGTGTATTATAACAAATTAAGATTTTTATGTAAGTGAAAAGAAAAAGCAAAGGCTACAGCTCAAGTGCATTCCTCAGATCAGAACATCTTCAGCCCTGGGCTGGAGTCTTATTTTATGTAACTCTGAAGTGCTGACCATCTGTGTCTACGTGGGAAGCAGTGCAGGAAGGGAGGGGGACGGCGGAGATGGCAGCAGTGAGGTGCGAGGAAGGGCGGCGGGAACAGCAGCAGTGTCAGGGAAAGCCAAGAGAGGAACAGCGAAGAAAGGAGATTATTAAACACAGAATTTTAAAACTTGAGGGCTAGATAGGTACAAAAACCAGTTTGCAGTAATCCTTGAAGGTATTTCTGTTGATGGCCCAGATCAAGAACTGGTACAAACAACATGAAAAGTGAGATATCGAAGAAAGTCAAACCCTACGTCCTTATCTTCTGTTTAAAAAGGCAGGAAAGTAATACGGGTTTTTAAAACATTCCTATAAAATAAGAGCCACAGCTAACACAACCAGTCAGCAGTTCAACTACTGACTCGGTTCTGACACTTTCTTTACGCTGTGTGCTTGCATAAACCGAGGGCACTCTTTTTCCAATTGCACACCAGAGAATTATCATAGATGCGTCTGTTGTTCCAAAGTGTGGAACAACACTTTGGTGTGCACATGTGTCCTGCTTTCCATATTAGATTGTGAATTTTGAAGGGAAAAGTGTATCTCTTTATATTTTGGCAGTACTAGGGATTAAAACCAGGGCCTTGTGCATGCTAGGCAAGAATTCTACCACTGAGCTACATCCCGGCCATTTTTATTATTTTATTTTGAGACAGGGCCTTGCCAAGTTGCCTTCTTGCCTCAGCCTCCCCAGTAGCTGGGATTATAGACCTGCACCAGCACGTCCAGCCAGAATTGTATCTTTTACTTACAAAGCCTCTTTTCTATGTCAATCAAAAATAACATGTCACTGTGTTGTGATAGAGGTTCAGTATCCGTGTGAAGGCACACTCTCATGGACAAGCAGTCACTACTGCCCAGGACAAGACACCCAGCCGTGAGGAGGAGGAGATCACCATGGCCCTCCAAGGAGTAACCCAGCTTGATGTTATTATCCTGCTTTATGCCACAGAATCTATCCTACAAGTTTCTTCTCTATGGGGAGATAAATCTGTTGCAAAAGGAAAGGGGCCGAGGGATGGAGAGAGGAGGGAGCTGGGGAGGGTACCAAAGAAGGTGTGTCGCACACGGCACCGACTGCCCACGGTGAACCCAGGCATTATGTACTGCAAATGGGTATTAAGAAAACAATTTTTGTTAAAAAAGAACAAAGCTCACTTGTGTCAACTCTAACAAAAAAATAAAGCAGAAGCTTTGAAGAAGGCCTCATGTATGTATGTCTGCTACCAAGAACTAGTCGCAAAGGACTACTGGATCTATGACACGCACAAGGCCATCACAATCTTACACAAACAGTGCTCTCCCAAGGACAGCTGCCCAGCAGCTGCCTGCTGAAGTTCAGACTGGCATCTCCCTTGTTATTAACACTTCCAGTCAACAATTACTGTTTCAAAATATTTTACATAACTCTTCTCATTTCAGCTTTAATAATTTTCTCTTCCCTCAACCTCCTTAAATGTGCTCATGATTCATTATGGCAGGTATATTTCCACTGTGATGCTATTTTATTTCCAAATAAATATAATTGTTCTTTTTTGAAAAAGTGTCTCTCGTTGCTGCCTCCTACAACAGGTCAAGATTTCTTAAATGTGAAGACTTTGGTACTCTGATAAAAAAAAGAAGTTGGCTTGTATGCATGCTTTGAAATCAAGCCTCTGAGGATTAGGCCCAAGCCAGTATGGGCACAAGCACATCCCTCATTCTAACCCTGCCTACTTCTGAGTACAGAAAATTCACAACCAAGAAGCATAGAAGAAGACTTGAATGGGAAATGCTAATCAAAACTACACTGAGACCCCACCTCACGCCAGTTAGAATGGCTATCATCAAGAACACAAAAAAAAATAAATGCTGGCAAGGATGTGGACAAAGGAACCCTTCTAATACCGCTGGTGGGAATGTAATTAGTATAGTCATTACAGAAATCAGTATGGAGGTTCCTTGAAAAAGGAGCTACTGTCTGATCCAGCTATATCACTCCTTTATATACTCAAGGTTCAATACTTGGATACATGCATGTTCATTATAGGTAAAGACACAAAAGCCAAGATACGGAACCAGCCTAAGTGCCTATGAACAGATAGGTAGATAAAGAAAAAACTGACATCTATATATAATGGAGTATTATTTAGCCACAAAAAAAGAATAAAATTTTGTCATCTGGAGAAAATGGGTGGGTCTGGAGATCCTCATGTTGAGTGAAATAAGCAGACTCAGAAAGACAGACATTGCATATTCTCCCCAGAATGTGGAATCCAAAATGCATGACAGGAAAGAAGGGAGACTATTATTAGATAAGAGGAAGGGAACGTAGAGGGGCGCAAGGATACCTAACAGAGCAGACGAACATGACCAAAATATACCATACACATTGAAACTACTCCCTCTAAAAGGTGAAACTAGGGGGTAGGGTGGGGTGAGAGGCAGGATGGGAAAGAGGAATGATTAGACTGTTACGTGCATGTACAAATGAAATCCAGTAATTCACATAAGCAATATGCACAGATATGAAAGTAGAAAAAGAAAAGGTATGACTTCCTCACCTTCCCCCAGCTTGGCAAAGTCCTTGTTTAGCAGTTCTTCAGCTGTTAGCTTGGAGAAATTGTCATCATCAAAGGGGTTCCATGTAGGGCCTTCTGAAGGATTACAGACGTTTTGTTGGGAGGTCCGAGGGGAGCCTGATGGGGTGGTGCTTGCAGACCTAGGTAGGTTCCCACCCCCATGAAATAAAAACACATATAAAAGTTGAACAAAACAGAAAGAGCAAAACTATTTTCTCTTGACTCCGGGATCAAATTCATTTGAATCTAAACGTTTCACTGTGTTTACCACAAGGGTCTTTCCACTACAACTGAAGTTTCCATGCACTCCCTTCTACTCTGTGAAATTATCATCTCTTCCTTCATGACTCCTACGTCTTCCGCTACTTCTTTACTCTGCGACTTAGTTTTTCAGTCTCATCTGCAAGGCCCTTTAGTCTAGGATCCCTTGTAACATGTGTAAGTAACATGTTTTTAAGTTTGTGTATCCTGTGGTGACCAGAACATGTATCAGAACAGATTTCTGAAAGCCTGGGACTAAGGTCTATGTAGGTTGCCTTCCGTCTTTCAGGATCTAGCATGCACAGCATTAAGAGCCACCACCACAAGAAGAAATAAAGACAGTTACCACTGTTCTGTATGTCAAGGTGACATTACTTTTCTTCTAGTCTCTTTTGACTTAATGAGTTTTCAATGTCAGAGTACATGGTCCTAAGACAGTCAAGGGTGTGGAACTGCATTTACTCAATCAACCCTTACCAAAGTCTGCTTCATATCAGACACAGAGCCAGTCACTGTGCTTAAAAAGGCTGACCAAAACAAAATCCTTGTCTTGCAGAACTTGGGCTATGTCAGCCAGATATAAAAATAATAAATGATAAAGCAATGTGATCCATGCTCAAAAAATCAGATAAAATGATGTATCAAAGGAAAGATCAAAGAAAAGGTTATCTCTGATGTGGATCTTGAAGAACAAGTGAGCATTTCTTTGGGGACAAGGAGGACAGCAGTCCCAGGAGATGGCACGAGTGAAGCCAAGGCCCTGTGACAGGGGAAAGTGGCGAGTCCATGCATGTGTATGACAGGCCTTGCTGAGGTAGTCGGTGGGCTCAGGTATCATCCTATAAGCAATGGTGGTGAATGAAAGACTTTCAGCATGGAGAGGCTGGGTCAGATTAAGAGTTTGGAAACACTACACTCTGCAGAGCATGGAACAGATGAGACAACAAAAACAGTGGGCCAAGTAGGAAATTATTTCTTAGGATCAGTCCAGTGCATGTACAAATGCTTTACACTGCAGACAAATGCACAGTTTCTTTCAAAGACAGACATGTACTACTACCCATGTAGGTACACACGTATATACTTATGCAAAGAACCACACAGTAACAGCCCAGGCAGATGCTGCCCACAGGGCAAGAGGAACAAAGGGGAAGCACCACATACTTGGACTTATTCAGACTGGCCTCGGCTGCGGCTGCCTGGAGCAGCTGGGTCGATTTGCTGGCAGGGACCCCGAAGACTGCGCTGTGCGTTACATCACTGAGAATTCTCCTGTGCCCAGCACGCTGAGTTTTGGGGGATGATGGAGGAGTGAGAGATCCGACTTTCTGCCCCTGGATGGTAGGAGGTGGAGTTGTCTGAACCTTTGGCTGTTGTCTTACTGGGGCTTGAATCTGCTACGGAGAGAAAAGGAAAGTGTTTCATTATTTTTTTTTTAAAGGGAGGAAAAGGAATATAAATATAGAAGCACAACAAAAAAAGCCACATGAATACTAACATAGGACTCAAATGGCTAAATTTATTGATAACATCCCAGGCTCTGATAATCTGAGCTATAACTCAGAGACTGATATCAACAGGTTATGTGCCTGGCACGTACATGTAAACTGAGTCTTCATGAGCAGTAATATATAGGATAACCACATGAAACTTAGCTCAGAGAGTAAGGCTGCAAAAGATATTCTTAGCTCTAAAGATCAAGATGGTATCTGAAAGGCCCTCTTTCTGCTTCTAGGGTCACAGCAACCGTTCAAAATGCTCCCAAAGAGCAGGCAATTAATCTTACCATTCACTGCAATCAGAAGCCAAAGAAGATACACTTCCAGCTACAGTGCATTTAAGCTGAATGATTTCTGTTAAGAGGCCCTGACTCTGCCACCGCCGAGGCTCCAGTCAGGCGTGAATCAGACAAAATTCTACTATGATTGAAACATGGTAGTACCGTTTTGTTCTGTTATTAAGGCTCTTCATTTCACTGGCAGGATGGGTCTCTAAAATTCTATTTCTGCGGCAACCTCTGAGAAAATGTTCAACACTGGCTTAGTGAAATTTGCCTGTTCTAATCTTCAAGTTTAGGAATGTCACTGAAGAGCTAGCAGAAAATATAAAAAGAAAAAATATTTTTTGATGATTAAACCAGTAATACAGGGACTCTTGAAATGTGGGGCATTTTCAGAATGAGGGCCAAATTAAAGAAAAATAAACAAGTGGGGGCCTCTCTGTGACTACATGTGTGGTCCTGAAGTATAAGCCACCTCTACCAAGAAAAGGGAACAACAGAATGTTCAGACAGGCGCCTTCCCTTAATTCCATCAACCTAGAGATGAAATGACTCAGGGCAACAGCAAACTGTCCTACAGCAGTGGGCCGTCTGTTATCATTGAAAGCTCTAAAAAGTTCGCCATCATTGACGTAGGGTATCAGATGCCCGGGATTTAACCATTCCTTCCCACATTCCCTCCTTTCAGGTTGCAGTTGCCCTGCACACAGCTGCTCGGCTCTCACATCCTGCTTCTCCAAAGGCAGGTCTTGAGAGAGCTAAGGAACCACCCTCAGAGTATCCAGCTACTTGGGTCAGGCGCCTACAACACAGGGAGAGGCCTACACTCACACGGTCCCGAGGACGTGGACCACTCCTATACCTCTGCCAGTATACCAGCCACCTCACCAACAGGCTGATGATAAAATAGAATGTTTTAGTACCAATCCAACTAAGACAGGAAGGGTGACACAGCTGCCCCACGGAGGGAGAAGCAGAATGCTCTGTCTCCACAACATCCTGTAGGGGGCCAGAGCTGCCCCCGCCAACATTCCCAGGGGCCAGAGGGCTTCATGGACAGGAGTGGATTGGCTGATCTCAGGAGGCAGTTGTTACTCTGAAAAGTATACTTCACTGGTGGTCCCTTTAGGATGAAGACTCCATAATACATGGAGAGTGTTTTCCCTCCTCTCACCTATTCTCCACGTGCGCATCTGAGGAGCAGGTGCTTCTTCCCCTGCAGCAGCACCCTACCACAAAGTGAATCCCAGCCCTCACCCCATGCTGGGGATGAACCCAGGGCCTAGGCAAGCACTGTACCACCGAGTTATACTCCCAGCCCAGCCACAGGTTGAACATCTCCTTTATTTATGCTTTTAAAATTTTCATTTTATTAGTACATGTTGGCGGTACGTGAAGTTTACATTTATCTTAGGCAGCAGGTACACGTACACAACACACTTCGACTCTTGTGCACCCCCTCCCTTCCCACCCACCTTGCCCCCTCATCATCTGTGAATCCCCTTTCCCCATTCTCATTATTATTGCTATAATTATCATTTTTTAATTTTTAGTTCAAGTTTTCATTTATTGTGGGTATTTGGTACATGTACAGATACATCTTAAATCTTTTTACCTCCCCTTCCCCTGAGGGTGAACATTTCTAACCTGAAAATCTGGAATCCCAGATGCTCTAAAATCTAAACTTTTTGAGTGCCACATGATGCCACATACAGAAAACACCACACTGATGTCATGTGACAGGTGGCAGTCAAAACACAAGTGCACTAAAAGTACTGTATAAAATTACCTTCATGTATAAGTACACATGAAACAAACGAATTTTGTGTTTAGATTTGGGTTCCATCCCTAAGACCTCTCATTTCCATAAACAAAAATTTCAAGCTCTGAAACACTTTCAGTCCCAAACATTTTAGACGAGGGATACTCAGCCTATAACACAAAGCAGCTGCCACTTGTTAGGCTACTGCTCACAATAAATGTTGGAGAGTTTTATTTCCATTTAGAATCGAAGAGTGTCAGTTGAAAGGGATATTAAAGATGAGAGTCCAGTGCCCACTGAGGCTAGTGTTCATCCAAGGTCACAAGATGAACTGAAAGAAGAACCCTTGCCTCTGACTGCCTCTCAGGGTCACTGAACACCACGACACCGCCTCATCCAAGGACAGGGTAGGAAGGGCGAGGAAGGCGGACATTGGAGAGATGATGACAGACGCGACACCTCTCTGGCAGAAGACTTTTAAAAACACAAAATATGTGATTACAGAAGTATAATCACATCAAAGAAAGAATATAGAGAAGAGTGTTCTATCCCCCCACTGTAATGCTAAAGGGATCACTGAAAGGGATCACCAGTGACGTGTACTTTTCGGTCTTATGAGATCAGCCAATTCTCATCTTTGTGGTACCTTAAAGATGCCTCTTTTCAAGTACCTACTTTTCCCTATTTCACAACTCTGGTTACATTACCTTAGAAATGTTTTTTTCTGTGTAACTGTATAGACTTTATATCTATGGTTTGTAATAGCTGCCCAGTTGGGCTCCTGTACAATTTAGGTGGTTTTGACCTTTGGCCTGTAATTAGTAAGAAGGAAATGAACACTAAGGGCAGATGGCCATTTCCCCTTTGCCAATTATTGCTTCAAAATGCCACAGGGTGTTCTTCAAATTCACTCACTTGCTTCTCTATTTTGTTTTCCTTGTTTGTAATACTGAGGATGGAATCCAGTGCCTCATGTATATGCTTGGCAAGTACTCCACCAGTGAGCCACATCCGCAGTCCCTCATGAGTTTAGTGACACAGGAACGGCGAAGCTGGATAGTTCCGTGGCTCGTGCCTGAAGCAACATCTGTTCCTGTATTCTGTACCCCACATCACCTACACCAACTACCCCAGAGCACACTTCTCAAAGTGCTTTTTCTTTCAGGAAACATAAAGAAGGTTTACGCTTCATTCCTAAGACAGTAGACACTTTGTCCAGGGAAAGCAAGGAGAACCTCTTAGAAAGTGTAGTCAGTATCAGATGGTCAACTCATCAACCTGGATAAGTATCTTTTTTTGGTGACATGGCTGAGCGTCACAACAGGAAAGCTCTTTATTGAGAAAATATGGAACACTTCACAAGTCTGTGGGTCATTCTTGTGCAGGGGTCATGCTAATCTCTGTATCATTCCAATTTTAGTATCTGTGCTGCCAAAATGAGCGCCTGGATAAGTATCTTTAAACACAGACGAGGCCCTTTTGTTCTTGCTTTGGCTTTGTTATTGTCATTCTCTATGTCTTGCGCAGTCACTTTCTAGTCTGGGCCTCAGTTTCCAGTTCCATAAAATCAAGAGACAAAACTGGATAATTAAATCCTTCCAAGCCAGGCACGGTGGTGCATGCCTGTAACCCCAGCACTCTGAGAGGCTGAGACAGGAAGATCACAAATTTGAGCTCAGCCTAGGTAACTTTGCAAGACCTTGTCTCTAAATAGAAAAAGTTAAAAATGGCTGGGGAGTCAGTGGTACCGGGTTCAGGGTTCACCCTCATCGCTAAGGTACCCTCACCCACAAAAAAGAGCCCTTGTAGGTAGCTACTTCATGTAATATTTTTTTTAGAAAAACTTTTTCCACTAACCAGCAGAATGTTCTTTTGTTAAAGACACAGAATAACTGTCTACCACACAACTGTGTTGATTCAGGAAGGTGTGAAGGCACTGAACACTTAGCTCAGATTTTAAAAAGACAACCTATTTCTGCTACTGCTTCTTTTGAAGAGAGAGAGGTTTTCTGGTATAAGATGGAGACACAACTTTATTAGAAATTACTCCTCAGAAAGATGATTTCTTACCTTTCCTTCATTCACCTAGTGGTTGGACTTCCCTAGAAATAGAGTAGCTACCACATTGCTAGGTATGCAAACCGTCTTTCTCTATTACTATAGAATTTTCTATAATGATCACTCAGAAAACTCTGACTAAAGAATAAAGGTCACTTATTAAAGGCCAAAGCAAGAGTCTGAGTATGCTGAAACAGATCAATCAGAAGAGGACTCGGATGCTATATCCAGCCATTATCTAAAAGTGAACATACCTGATTTCTGAACTGACAGGATCCTCCAATGAGTGGACATGCAGATGCTTACTGTGCCACAGGAAATGGTTTCAGGCAAGCAGACCCTTGAAGGGAGCTGCACGGTAGACTCAGAAGATGTGGCTAGTGAGGCCACTGGAGACAAAGAATAAACACACCAGTGCGAAGACTCAGCATAAAGGTGGAGCCCAGGTAAACCTCTGGAGACTGAGAAGGGCATAATGGATCACAGTGGCCCTTGAAGAAGGGAAAGAGATTTGCTCTAATCCTAGGCCCTTGGGTGTTCCGCAGTGGCACTGACAGAGACAATGAGCAGCTTTTCCCGGCAGCCTACTTTCACGGTGATAAACAAGATGTTCTACAATCATGTTTTTGAAAACTACTTTCTGTGGAATATTTCAGACTGTTTCTGTGTCTATCAAGGAAAGATCCAATACTTTAAGCAGTAGCCTGAGGAGGCAAGCTCACTTGAGTCCAGGCCCCCTCACAGCCGCTGCTGCCCCTCTCCTGCCCCTTCCCCTAGCCCTCACGGCACAACCCTCTTCTGGCTTTCCACTGGGCCCTGACTGCTGCTTACCACAGGCTCCTGGGCAGGCGCTGGCTGCGGGGCTGCGGCCGGTTGTGCCTGGGGCTGCGGCACCACCACCGCGGTCTTGGGCTGCAGGGAAGCCTGCTGAGTCATCAGCTGTTGTTGGTGCAGGGGTGTGGCCAGCTGCTGCTGCTGTTGCTGCTGCTGCTGCTGCTGCTGCTGGTAGAAGTTCTGTATCAGCTGCTGCTGAGAGCCTCCCTGGGACACCACAGGGAACTGAGCAATTGCTGCTTGTTGGCTCGGTGGATGTACTGCCTGAAACTGAGCAGGAGAGAGCGGCAAGCCATGAGGAGAGCAAGAACCTGCTGCAGAGCCACGTTCACGAATGACGCCGCTGAAGGCCTCAAAAACAAGGGAGACCAGCCCTGAAGGCAAAGGCAAGGGCAGGCAGAAATCTTTGTGCCAGGCCTAGAAACTCACGACAGGAACTTCAGGGCATTAAAATAAATCCAGCAGCACCTTACACGCCAAGGCCTTTTCCACTGCACTAGCCTGGCCTCCACAGTGGGTTTCCAGGCCTAGCACAAAAGAAGCTCCCAGACGTACATCAAGTGACTCTATGATAACAAAAGCAAGTAAGTGATCATCCAAGGGCAGAAGGAATTCTCCCTACAAAGAGTTCTGAAGCAGCCAAGTTTAAAACAATTCCCTGCATGAGTAGATAAAGCAATGATGACACATTAAAGAATAACCTAAATGTCACCCAGCTATTGAATCCTTTCAAGTCTTTCTCAAAATTATTGTCCAACAGCCCTATCCTTCTGAAACCCAACCCACACTCAGCATAGTTAGTATGCTATGTGATCTCGCATCTCCCTCCTCCCACTCTTCTTCTTTTTTTTAAGATTGGGTCTTCCCAGTGTTGCCAATGCTCGTTTTGAATTCGTGGATTTAAACAATCCTTCTGCCTCAACCTCCCTACATGGTCTGTCCTATTTTATGCATTTATTATTTTTTGAAAGGATCTTGCTATGTTGCCTAGACTGGTTTTGAGCTCCTGGAATCAAGTAACCCTCTTGCCTCAGCCTCCAGATTCCTAGGACTATGGATGCACCGCTGTGCTCAGCTTTATGACACATCTTATATGTCCCTCTTGTCCGCACTTCTGGAAACTGTGCCACGTGCACACAAATGGAAAACAGAAACTGGGCCTGTCCAAAATAAGGTGAATAAAAGCCAAGATCTTGCTTTGGAACACCTTAAATTCTGCTACTTCATTATAGAGTTAATTGAGAGGATACTGTTTATCTACTGGGGCAAAGTTCAAGGGTTAACGTTAAAAAAAAGCAGAGGTCAAAATACTTGCTTTTTTATAACAGTAAAATGCTGGAAACAACATACATGTCGAGGAAACTGAATGAACTAAGATAAATCCTGAAAGGTATCAAATGAACACTCTCAGGTTATCAACAGGAATGAGGGATACCTCTACTCACGGATTAAAGAGAGAATTTTATACATTTAACTGTTAAACTATGAATGTTTTACATATTTTTAAAACAAAATTAAATCAAAATTTTAAAAACAGTAACTAAAAACCAAAAACAAAATGAAGCAAATAAAGCTGTGGATAAAATTACTAGCTTAACTCTCCAGGAAATAATGTGGTAAGCATTCTAAGGGGAAAAAGGGAAAATAAATCCTAAATTGTTTTTTAGTAATCATATTGGTGTGACTACCCTGAAACTAAAAATTACTTAATTTATTATGTTAATGCTGTTGGGCATTAAGAATCTCAGATAAGAAAAACCCAATAGGGCTGGCGATTTAGCTCAGCAGCACTGCACCTGTCCGGCAAGCATGTGGCCCTGAGTTCGATTCCCGGCCCCAAAGAACAACAACAAAAACACAACCAAGTCCAAGAAGCTAAACAGAAATCCTATAATTACAAATCCTTAGAAATATAACTGAATTCATAATGAGTATTTTCTAATAAAACACAACAGATTTTCTAACTGTCCATTAAAGTGGCCTAGACACCACCACACACCCATTAATGAGTACCTCTAGCATCAAACTGTGGTTTCTAAATAGCATTTCTAACTAAAACAAACAGCTTCTCAGAGACATGGATGCTTTCAGGGTGAAGTACGATACTAGGACAAGCTGCAATGCTGGATGGCAAGGGAGTCATTAAAGACTTCTGGAATCACATTCAAAGACCCCAGAAGACATTTTGTTGTTGTTGGTTTTGGTTTTTTTTTTTTTTTTGGTACAGGAAATCAAACTCAGGGCCTCAGGCTTGCCAGGCAGGTGCTATGCCACTGAGCTATACCCCCAGCCCCCAGAAGACAATTTGAAGGGACTTTCCCTGGCAAAAGTTAGGACAATTTGAATATCAAAATAAATAAATTTTTAAAAACTGAAATCTATTGAAAGATATGAAATACATCAAAATCCATGAATTTATGATAATACAAAACAAAAAGCATGTCACCTTTGGATGATACAGTGAACAAACCCCTTCTAAAAACTGGTAAGCAAAGGGGAATGGATCAAGCATTTCTCTTGCCTTTTCTGTACAAATTATTGGACAACTAAATAGCTCATGGAAAAAGGTCTTTTTATAGAAAAATTCCAGCCCTGAAATTAAGAGAGAAAGCTAAAATAACATTTTACCATCCCTAGTGAATTAACACTTAAGAAATAATCTGCAATGGATGCTAAACAAGGAACACTGAAAAAAACAGATGAAACAGACAACACTTAAACACATTGGTCTTGCTATTAATAAAAAAGAGGACAAGCACTGGTCTCCCACTGTAACAGATAAAAACACAGAACTGTCAGGCTGAACTGAACACTCAGCAGCCTTCAAGAAATTACCAATTTACACAGAGGATGGAGGAACATCTTCACAAATGGCACCACAAGACAACCAGGCCAAATCTAGAATGCCAAAAATGCCTCTAAACAAATAATCTAGTCTTTATAAAACATAAATGGACAACAGAGGAAATAAAGGGGTGAGAATCTGACTAAAAGAGGACTTACAAGATATTCTAAAAAATGATGTAATAGTTAATTGCTCTCTTGTCTTGGAGCTTCCCAAGGAAGACAACTGTATCTAGTGGGCCTTTGGACTGTCATGGCAGAGTTTTGCAAAGTGTGGGTTACACTTTGACCACCTTACCTGCTGAGCCTGGGCCTGCTGCTGCTGCTGCGGCTGCTGCTGGTAAAACGTGCCTGCTGGTTGCTGTGGTGGCTGCTGCAATGGCTGCTGCTGTGGTTGCTGCTGTTGCTGCTGTTGTTGCTGCTTGAGGAAGAGCTGCTGCTGCTGGTGCTGGGGTGTGGCCTGGGCCTGGGTAGAAGGTGTGGGCTGTGGGATAGGCGGGGCCTGTGGCTGCTTGGGCTGAGATTGTGCCAGAGGCTGGCTGGGTGGAGGTTGGGCTTTTGGTTGGGGTACACTGGTCAAAAGGCCAGGCTGATTGCTGGGTCCTGCAATGAGAATAAACTCCATATCAGGGTTCCAAACTTCTCCAGACACAAACTGCTTTCTGCTTTGCCACAGCCATAAAGAGGGGTGATAAATAAGCAGCAAACCCCAAGGTCCATGGGTTCTTACTGTCTTTCCATGCACTCTGTTCCACCTGGAAGGTCTTTTCATCTTCTTGTTGAACGCTATGTGCTTCAATTTTTTGCAAAACAGCGTTCAGTAACAAGGTTCAGTACCTGCCTCCTTCAGAAACTCTTCCCTTACACATCACCATATTTATTACTCTTGTAATAAATGTCTCCACCATGAGCTTCTACACAGCCTACTGGCAACTGCCGCTACCATACGTAAACACAATCTCTGTACCAGATTGTACAGTGCACAACAAAAGCATCCTTTGGTGTTTGTGTGCAGCTTACACAACCCCACCTGGATGCCTGCTGTGAGCAGATGGCCACCAAATTCACCAAAAAGAGCTGCCTGGTAGGGGAAGTGAGGGTCATGTTCAGTTACTTGACACTGAATCAGTCCTCTTCAGGAAACACACAACTCACTCATCTCATTAGAAACAGAACGTGAAAAGATGGACAAGATACTTTAAGACACAAAGCAGTAAAGAAACAATCTTCCTCTGTGAGTGTCAAAAGAGGCGAGTCAAGTTTTATTACAAACAAGGAAAAATATAGGAAACAAAAAAGTAGCATGGGTTGAAGAGATCAAACTACAAAATTAGGACCAAGAAGACAAAAAATAGAGACAACAGACTCCAGTGGTCTTTGAGATCCACTTTTGCAGCCACTTGCCATAAAGTTCAATGGCAGCTCACCTCAATTCTTTATGTGCTTCTGGATTCCATTTCTTAAGCAAAGCCAGGTTTTCCAACACTGCCATAATGAAGAAATACACCGAGTTGCAAACCAGTCTGGTTACTCACCTGCAGCCTGAGGTAGAGGCTGAACCGTGGCCCTCTTTCGAGGTGTGAGGGCTGGCTGAATGGGAAGGATTCCTGGGTTTGGCTGAGTCTGCCCAGCTTTAGGCCGCTGGCGGGGTGCAATTGAAGTCTCTGTGGTAGGAATGGGATCTGTCAGTCTAGAAAACAAAAAGGAAAAAAAGTTCATTCAAGTTAAAGTGTAGGAAAGCAAGAGGGGAGTGGGCAGAATACACGATATACTGCCCAATGCTGCTCCAAACCTTGCAGATCTGCCCAATCCCTTTTTCCTAAAAGGTGGACCACAGAACGGTATGGTGTTACTAAATGTACTGAAAAAAATGTTTGGTGGGCAAATAAATTTTTCATACACTAACCAAAATACACAAAGCAGATTTCTTTCAGGCAGAACTTTTTACGTGTGAAGGTACAGGGTGACTCTCAAGGAGATCACAGAATTCAATGTTTCTTAAGCTTATGTGCTCTTAGGAGTCAACTGTTCTTGGAAATTACACTTTACAGAGTACAACTAATGTTAAGGTCAAAACAAACAAGTTTCATGAGTATTTCCAAAACATGTCTGACACAGGTTCCATGAAATGAAAAAAAGGAAGCAGAGGAGCTGTCCATAGGTACTTCCCCAACCTTTGTAACTCCAAGGTATGTTCCTCCTGGATACAGAAACTTCTCACTGGCGTCCTGAGAGAGAAGCTCTTGCGCTGCATGGAAAACTGAGAATATAAAAGCTATGACATCTGGGGAGGCTGCAGGCTGGAGAAGGAAGGTGGGAGGGGAAATGGAGTAGATGTTGGAGAACATAAGAAAGGTGTAAGAAAACACACGGGTGAGGGAAGTGAACAGACTCCTGTGAAAATCTAAAAGTGAGCCCTTCCACGCTGGTCTTCTCATGAGGGGAACGTAAGATATAGTCAATGAAACTATCTGCGAGCCCTGGCTCTCTACTAACTGTGTGATAAAGGCCATGTCATGTCTTTCAGCCTTGGTCCCTTATGTGTAAAATGTGTAAATGTGTCTATGCATTGACAACTAAGAAATCCTTTTATAAACAATAGCATATTCAACCTGTCAGTTTGTAAGGACCTCAATGCCTGTGCTTTGTGGGGACACAAAAAGAGATCCTTGCTTAGCTTCTCTATGTATATGTTTGGGGCCCATATAAGAAAGTTCTAAATTCAAAAGGCTAAGCTAATTACAATAAACCCCAAAATGATTTCCAAAGAGGTGAGCATAGCAGTCTCACTGTAAGAAATCAATAGACTACAAGCAACACATTTTGCTTATCTACACAGCAAGCTTGCTAGGTTTGTTAAAAAACAAAGTCACATTTCTTTAAAGGCACAGCTGGAATAGCTATGCATATAGTAGGCATTCTATAAATAGTCAAGAGCTTTTAAAATGAAAAATTATTTTACTATTCCATTAAAAGTCACATAGTCACAAAGGATCTAGAATTCTTTCTTGACAGTTGATTGCTAATATCTCTTTGGAAGGAAATGGAAGGACGTACACATCTCCTGTGCCACCCCACAGAATTTGCCTCTTGCAAGATATGGCGGCTATGAGGATGTGTCTGACAGATCTTCAGCACAGCAAGTGTGAAAGACCAACTTCTGTGCTATAAAAATTCAACACAGAGTTTGCCCCAAGGCCATGTCTCTCATAGGTTTCTCCTAGCCCTCATATTCCAAAAGCAAGGTCTCCTGAAGGAAGGGGACTCCCCTGCTGGTGGATCTGGAGTAAGGACCTGCTAATATGTTTGGTGATGGATTCAAACCATCACTCTCCTTCCTCTCTCTGGGTCACACTGGACCTTCCGTGGGTTCTCCCAGGCTTTTCTGCCTCTCTCCCTGTTCTCTCTCTCACTTGTGCATTTCTCCAGCTCATATTTTTGAGTATTTAATCATTTCTTAGCACCTGCTTCTTAGAAGATGCAAGGTGGCATAGGAAGTGATGAGCTAAGCCCCCCAAGGCCTTTTGCTGTTCATCAACGAAGGAAAGGAAGGTGGAGGGTTAGGGTAGTGAATATAGCTAACCACAAGCCAGGACACATGCTGAACAACTTGTGCGAGCAACATTTAAAGTCTACCTGGCCTCATCTCTCAATGCCCCTGTGTTATTCCCACGCAAGAAGAACAGCTATAGGGTTCTAGATTCTCTTTCAAATGTAGATCACAGTATTTCATTACATTCTTTTTGGCATTCACAAAGAACAGTTTCTGCCAAAGGGAGACAGGGCTTCTTCCTTCCCCAGTATGGGCACCCTCCGGTCCCGGCAGCATGAGAATCAAGAAACACAAGGCATCCTCCCCTGCTGCCGGACGTCCAGCAGGATGTGTGCTCACGAAGGCATTTCTTACCTGGCCTTCGGCTGGGTTTTTTTTGCAGCTGCCTCACTGGCTTTCACTGGTTCAGGAAGCTTTGCAGGGATGGGAGAGTTCTAAAGAATTGAAAGGAGAAAAAAAAGAAAAGAGTATCACAGACCTCTCTGTAACAGGATAATCAGCCTGACAGGACTAACAAAAATGTATTATACTTAGGAATCCTTCAGAGTGACTTCCATCCCTGATCCCTGTTAGAGGGAAGGGAAGTTAACCAAATACATGCAAGACTTGGTCACAGTCAGGGAAACAAAGTGGCTGACAAGACGAGAGAGCGGTCTGCATGCAGTACATTCTTCCCATTACTCTCCCCCATGAGTATGAGGCTCAGCTCATGGGCTTGACCTTGGTCCATTCTCTTCCTACTACCCAGCTTAGCAGTGACTTTATAAAAGGAATGGGAAAGGGATACTGCATTGTTCAACTTCCAGGTACTCCACCACTGAGCTGCACCCTCAGCCTTCTTCTATTTTGAGACAAGGTCTCTCTAAACTGCCTTGGCTGACTTGAACTTGTGATCCTCCTATCAGCCTCTCATCTAGCTGGGATGACGGCATGACTCACTGAACCCAGCCCCTACCACTTCTTGAGGGAGCACCAAGTAGATGTCCTGCACCACATAAGCCAAAGGCTCACCACTGCTAAGTGAGCACCCAGTGATGTGTCTTATGGTTTAGCCCAAGAATGGCCTCCAAAGGCCTATGGGCAGAGCTTCTGGAAAGCGAACGAATCAAGGAGCCACTACAGCTGACCTGCTGCCGGGAGGTGGGGCCTGGTTAGAGGCAGGTCCTTAGGGGCGCGACCTGAAAATGTGCAACTCCTTCCCCAGCTCCTCTCTTTTCTCTGCTTCCAGGGCACCACGACATAAGCAGCTTTGCTCTGCCCAGGCCCTTTCAGTACGTACTTCCTGCCTTGGAACCAGCAGACCATGGGTTGAAAAATAAGCAAAAGTGAACTTCTCCTCCTTCATGCTGTGGGCACCCAGCACTGTCACAGCAATGCAGAAAGTAAAAAAGACAAGTGGGACTTGTAACATTTACTTTTTAAGAACCTAGTACCAGTCTGAATGCTTTCAATTATATTTCACGTTACGTACCCTGTGAATGGGAAAACAAGAGTGCTAAAAAACAAAATACAGACAGAGTCATGTGAAGTTACTGTACTGTAATCTTTGATTCAATTTAGGTCACCAGGCAAACAATACTATCACGCTGGCTTTTAGGAGGGTCCTCTCATTTCCTTGTATTCCCAGGAAGACTGACTTCTGCTGGAAAACTCGCCTCTCCTCCACCTGTGCAGCCGTCTGAATGAGGAGCACTGCTGACCTCAGTGCGGCAGTGCAAGAGGAGTGTGAGTTATCGGCACCCCTCCAGCACTAGCATGATAGCGAAAGTTCACCATCAGAGAAATCAGCAAGAAAATTTCAGATTAGAATCTATTTATTAGAGCATCCATTAGTAAAATACTTAAGAGAATTGGGTCACAACATGACATAAAAATATGCCAAGATTACAAAGAAGGTGTTTGCAAAGCATTTGACTCTGAAAACTGAGTGTAGGGTTTACTAAGTGTGAAACGTGCTCATGGTTTAACGTGTGTGAGGAGGGTAGAGAAGGAAGAGTGTGGATTACACACGGCTACAGCAGCAGCACTGCGGCAAGAACTGGTAGGAGCGGCTGTCTCTGCGGCAGGCCTGGGGACAAGTCCAAGGCCTTGCCTCAGGAAGGCTGAGGGTCCGGTCACCTCTAGGGAATACAGCAGGCCATGACCGAGACAGACATGAAATTGTCCACTCTTCACTCACAGCTTCCAACTCAATCCCTAGGACATTTTTTTTGTTCAGTAACTGCCTCAGTTTGATAATTATATTCCATGGGAAAACTGGATCCTCTTTTTAGCAACTATTTCATAATTAGTTTTGCTTGAATGGTCCTTAGTAGTTAAATCAAGGGATATCTACATTCATTTGAACAGCTGACTAATACCCCAGGAGCTAAAAATGACAATTTCATAATGTTTACTTCCCCTTAAAGCACCACAGACATACCTGTACATTTGGAATTGGGCATTCTTTCTTGAGTAGTTTAAATGAGAAGTAGGAGACCTGGTAAATATCCGGCCTTTTCTCAGGATCTGGTTCCAACATATACCCTAAGACAAACACATGTAAACTTACTTAGTAATATCCTAACTATTACTACATTGGATAGGAAGCTTAATGTTTCTTACTACCAGATTTCTGCTGTTTTTTTAAATTTTTGTTTCTCATAAAAGTCAGAAAACACAACTAGCCCTTCTCCTTAAAAAAAAAGTTCTAAATTTCCTATAATAGTTAAATATCCAAAGCAAAACAAACTATCTTAATTGTGAAAATGCTCCTTGAAGTTCATATTCTGTGCCTTGCACAACAGGGCCTTAAGCTGTCAATATGAAAGGTCCCCCCTTCATGTTTGCACATGTTTGCACAACGAGCATGGTCCTACTTATGGCTTCCCTGACTAACACTATCTTGCTAAACAAATGATTACTTTTCATCACCAAGTCCCAAACTTCATCAATTTATGTACTAATCTTTTGTTGGAGATAATATCTGCTTTCTAGTTTGAGGGAAGTTACAAAGTAACATACACAAATCTACTTTAACAGTGACCCACCAATATCCTGAACTCGAGAGGGATCTGAGATAGGAAGTGAAACCCTCGGAAAGTCTAAGCAGAACCTCCTCTGGAGGAGGGGATCGCAGATCTGACATGGCGCAGTTGGAGGGAGACGAGATAGAGAGGGAGGAGGTTGCCGCTCCAAGCACACCCCTGGCCCGCGCCCTCGTTTCGGCATTCGTAGCTTCAGCTTCGGAGACCCATTGCCCAGCTGCACGGGGTGGGGAACGGTAATGCTGGAGCCACATGGTCTGGACCCGCCCCCACCCATAGCACGACAACGGGGTGGAGCCGGGCGGTCCGCTGTGAGCATATGTGCTTTCCCACCTCCAACCATGGCAGTTTGTATACACCCATGTAGGTTATAGTATAGTCTGAGGCAGCTATATCTCTTCCCAAGGCGAGAGTCCAAGGATATAGATAAACCCAGGAGTACAGTTATTATCACAGGGAAGATGACTGATTGAGTGGTAGGGCAACAGAGATGAGGGAGGAGAAAAAACGAACTGATCAAAAGGGCCATCATCTGTGTAACTAGTAACAAAGGTGAAGGTAACATTATGTAGGACAGCATCCAGAGCTAATTCCCTTCTATGTTCTCTATAATTCTGTATTTCCTCAG
>PVLD010016822.1:29078-43876 GCA_004027595.1 Dinomys branickii
CCAGTGCAAATTCCCTACTATCTTCTCTATAATTTGGTATTTCCTTTCATGTTTTTGTGTTAACTAATGTGAAGATAACTATGTAATACAACATCCAGTTCTAATTCCCTACTATATTCTGTATAACTTTGTATTTTCTGTATTGTTTATGGCTTTTCTGGTTCATATGTCTCCATTCTTTTGTCTTTAAAATAAAATTAAAAAAAAAAAAAAAAAAAAAACAGTGACCCACCAGCCCTTTAAACTTCGGCATCTTCTTTTAAGATTCTGGGGCTCAGACCCAGGGCCTTCCACATGCTAGGCAAGTGCTCTGCCATTGAGCTATACTGCCAGCCCACATTCCATCCTCTCGGAAGCTGAAAAACCCCTCAGAAAAAGTCTTTGAGAGAACACAAACGCATATGTAAATGTACAAAAAGGTACAATGCAGTTTACTGCTTAAGTGATGAACAAATGGTTTGGATACAAAGTTCATAAATGATCAGTGACGCTATAGCCTGGGAAGGCTTGGCAGGGAGGCAGGACAGGATTTTAGGGGGAAAGCAAAGAAAAAGACAGTCCAGGTGAGGGAACATGTGAACAAAGGTGACCTCGGAGACAGGCAAGAGAATTAATGCTCTGCTGCAGGGAAACAAAGGAGCTGGCACAGGGCAGGGAGACAGCTGGGAGTGGGACGGAACCCGACTCTGAAGGGTCTTCAGTGACACTAAGGATTGGGCCCCACTGTGTACAATCACCAGCCAGCCACTCAAGTTTACTGAACAGGACCTGAGACGGGGATAGTTTATAAGAATAATTTTGTAAGGCCTGGGGATGGAGCACAAGAACCTAGGTTCAATCTCTAGTATTGGCAAGGGTACTGGGTACAGGCATGAGCTGATGGTTTATATATATTATGGTGACAGTGATGAAAATCATGAAAACAGAAATTCCAAAAATATAACTAATACAGCTTAGGAAAGACTGGATTTCCTTTCTTACTAGGCAGATCCAAAGCAAATCTTAAATTTCATCCATCCAGGCTTGAATAGCAACACTGCTGAAGAGACATTAAAAAGAGAGAAAAACCTGGTATTGAAGGGTAAAAGGAGGGTGAGGGGCAAATAATGGTAACGAACTAGAATTTTAGACATCTGAGTTTAGGGTATTGATGGGTTTTCAAATAACATATTTGCAAGCTGAAACAGAGTTTTGGAAAGCTGTAAGTACTGAAGATATTCACAGACTTGTTTTTACCAATATGAATTTACTGTACAAATGTTCAGAAGAAAAAAAATTACCAAAAAAGCTATTAACAATATTAAATTTGGCTATTATTTCTATTTCCTTCCAATCTTACCCACATAACTATAATTCTAGTATATATACAATGTTTTACTCTGTAAATAATCTAACCATTATTAAATGCCATATTTGGTTCCTTTAAACACTCCTAATCCCTCTCTCTCATTAATTATTGGAAGAGGCTAGTAAGTCTGACAAATGAAATAGGTAGTCACTTAAAAGCTACAACTATTTTTTTTTTAAAAGCTGCAACTATAGCAGATGTGGTTCATACCTATAATGAATGCAGTACTCAGAAAATTAAGGCAGGGGGACACACGTGTGACGCCAGTTCAGGCTACCCAATGAGTTCAAGGCCATCCTGAACTACACAGTGAAATTTAATCTTAAAAAACAAACAAAAAAACCAAAACTACATAAAACAAAAACAAAAAGCTGCAAGTATATTAACCTGAATAAGCTACCTGTATTTTCGCAGTTTCAGTTTCCTCGTGTGCATAACAGGGATAATTATACTTAAAATATCTATAGTTTTGGGCTGGGCATGTTCAGTGGTAATTTGCCCAGTGTACACGATGCCCTGAATTCAATCCCCAGCACTGCCAAAAACAAACCAAAACAAAACAACAACCTACAGGGTCATTTTGGTTTCTTTGCTTGTTTCTTGCAACCAAGTCTTCCTATGTAATCCAGGCTGACCTTAACTTGGTATGTAGCCCTTGCTGGTCTTGAACTCTCAATCCTCCTGTTTCAGGGTCCAGAGTGATGCAATTACAGGGATGCAACATCATGCCTGGCTGCACAGGGTTTTAAAACTTAGATGACCCTCAAGCCCCTCAATACATGTCAGATGCTCCACCTCAAATTTGGTGTTTCTGTGTTTTTCAATGTATCCTAGCCTGGACCCAAACTAGGTTGCTCAGGATTTACGATCTAAATGGTTAAAATTTAAGATGCTAAATTCCTTGACCAAAGCAGAAAGATGATTTTTTTGTAAAATCTCTACTTCTTTAGCATTTTAGTATGGGGTCTTGTACAAGATTACTTATCCTACCATCTGGTTGATGGATGCTAGTACATATGTTTGCTGTGATGATACCAAAAAAAATGGAGAATCTTAAGCATTGAGTTTAGATGCTTGTTATACAAATCCAGTGATTAACCTAAATGAGACGATAAACCTGGTTCCATAGAGTTATGAAGTCTTAATTATGTATTCATTCCAGCTAATGCATGCAATCATTTTCATTTGAGTTGCTTCCAGTTTTGCAAAGATGAATTTCTTATCAGTTGGAATGAGTCAGCTGGACACCTTTGGTACCATAGCTTTCGCACAGATTGCAATAGAACATAGCATTGCTATACCACTAAAAACTAACTAAGATTTCTGCCACTGGCTCAGGTATGAAACAGTTTAGATTTCAGCAAAAAGATGCATCACTCAAAGTAGACACTGTTGGGGCTGGGGATATAGCTCAGTGGGATAAGCACTTGCCTAGCAAGCGCAGGGTCCTGAGTTCGATCCCCAGTACCACAAAAAAAAAAAAAAAAAGTAGACACTGTTAAATTATCTTTGTGATCCCTCCCCACTATTATCACTGATTGCTTTATCACTGGATCAATCTACTGTGCCTGGAATCTAATCCATTTATCTTCCAATTCATTCTTAGTGATTAGTGATAAAAATATGAAACTAAAAACTTGAAATACTTACTAATAAGGCAGTGCATGTCTTGAGAATATCGAGAGTTATCAGGAATTGTGAAGTTCCCATCACAAATTGCCACCTGACTCTCTCCAAATGGCAGAGTGAAGTAACATAACTTATATAACAAACATCCAAGAGCCTAAAGAAAAACAAAGAAATCAGATTGCTACTCATGGTTTATTTAGCGTAGCTCCAAGAGAAATTAAGGAGAGATACTGGCACCATCAACTTTTACTAGCACATATAAATACTGTATGTTACTAAAAACTTGAATTTAGAAGCCAACGTGACTATTTAGAAGCTCAGTTATTTCTACCATTATTACCAAATTATGCTCCAGTAAAGAGCGTTTTGCCAGGCATGGTAGCACTTGCCTGTAACCCCACACTCAGGAGGATGTGAGAGTAGGATTTCCATGAGCTCAAGGCCAGTCTGGGCTACATAGTGAGTTTAACACTACTTAAGAACTACGTAGCAAGACCCTGTCTCAAAAAAACAAAAAAGAACAAATGTTTTACCTGTTTTGCTCTTAAAAACTAGTAAATATAAGTGGAAACCAGTGGAATAATTTTCACAGGGCTCTGAAGTAATTTTCTTCATTATATTCCAAGAAGCAGTGGTTGGTCCCCTCACATCAAGAACAGTTACGAGGGAAAGGAGATAATGGTCTGCTACAGGTACCACCACTCTACAGCACTGTCTGCATTAAACTTGACAGTTCACGGTCAGTGACTACCAGTATCTTGGCTATACACAGGTTAGTTGACACCTACCCAAATATCTGCCTTCGTAGTGATGATTTTGCCACTGTACAAGTTGACCATTTCTGGTGCTCGATAGGATAGCGTTGTATATCTACAATCAAGAGATTCATTTTTTGTTAAATATATTAATGCTATAATTAAAAACCAGGAGCAGCAGAAATTTTTATTACATCAATAGAATCCAATTCCCTGGGAGCAATCTACAGAAGAGAGTAGGAAATACGAGTGCAGATAAAATGAGAGGCTGTCGTTGGCACAATGATATCATCATTCCACAGCCCTCTATAAAATGAACAGCTGGCACCAGTACAATGATGTCTTCACAGCACAGCCCTCTAAGCACTAGACCTAATCTAAAGGCATGCTGGGACCCAGATATGAATGCATTAAATAAGCCTTAAAAGCAACTTTTCTTGGGTCTTCAAACGACAAAATCTCCTATAAATCCTTTTTGCCTAATACATATTTTGCTGGTTAAAAAAAAAAATAGTAAACCTTTTAAATGTGGCTCAGCAGAGATGCAACACCACTAAGACACTCTGGAGAACAGCAGAAAGTGCAGTGGAAGTGGACAGGGTCAAGTGCCTTTGATCTCTGCTCCTGAACAAGGATGAAACAACAGGGTCCTTTTTATCTCTGGCTTGAGAAACAGTACAAGTTCACGCTCACAGTGGAGTCTCGGGGTCACTCAGCATGTCGTCTGTGCTGCTCCAGTCTCAGAGCCCAGCTGGGACTGACGTAGGTGTCGATCGGGACCTTGTACCAGCTGTTCTGCTCCCCGTTTGGTTGTGTGGGACGATGCACGCGAGGGGAGCAGGGATGAGAAAGTAAGAATGTATGCTACGCATCTGACTGACGGGCAGCGACGGTGGCGTGCCTGTGACAAAGCCAGTGCTGTGGACGAGAGGGGGAATGGGTCGGGTCCTCACCGAGTACACAAGTCTACAGAAGCATTCTCTTGAGAGAGTCAGTGACTTAGTAGCTGTATAGACTTTGAAAGCCCCACTCACCACTAATTTGGGTGAGTTCCTTATGAGCAGGAAGGAAGCAACAATTCAGGACTCAGCATAAACGCCCATCTGTCTGACTGCGATGTCCCAGTTGTGATCACATTTGGAAAAATCACGGTACTTTTACAATGTGTGCACCACTCCACTTCTAATGGACATGTGATATTGTAAATCAAACTAAGTGTGGACAGTGACCACAGGACCCTTAATGAAGTGTAAGAAGATCTCTCTATTTTATGATGATCAGTGCCTGAGAAAGCCTTCCTCATTTTCTTTAAAAATCAAGCAACCCAACTGGGAATAACAAGCTCTGAAATGAAGGATAACTGAATGGCACCACCTCTTCACCTCTGCCTGTCTCATCCATGACCTGAAAGTAGAATTGCTCGTCTGATAATGGACAAAACCACAAGAAAGGAGGAAGAACTTACTTCTTAATCTCATCTTCTACCGCATTGACTCCCTCGATTTGTGGATTCTGGAATTTGTTGGTGGCACTTCCAAAGTCACATAGGACATAGTGGCCTCGGTCATGCAAGAGGATATTTTCAACCTGAAAAACATTCCCCAACCATCGACCCAAAGATATAATTTAGCAATGCACATGAAACTTTGGCTTCACAGCATCATAAATAAAATGTTTTATTTTTGCCAGTCTCACTAATGTGCACTAAAAAATTACTCCCTGCCAAGTGTCTCAGCGGGGGTCATCCCAAGTAGAACAAAAGGAGAGGCACAGAAACGGGAATGAAGGCTGAGAGGGCAGGAAGGGGGGACTCTGCGGCAGGGGAAGTCAGAGTCCCGCTGTCCCAGGTTTCCACCACATTTCTCAGTGCTGCAGAAACAGTCCTCACCTTAGCCCACACTTTAGAACTCTGGCTCTTCTTCAGTCTAGAACATTCTCCCCCATCATCCCCAGCTCCCTAAACAACTACTACCAAGCATCTTTCAAACCCTATTGCAATCTCCTTTTCTGAAGCGTTCTTCAGGCCCTCACTCAAATGCCACTCCTCCCTGTCGCCCTTCCCTGTCATTCTTCCATGATGTCAGCTGCTTCATTTGGCCCTTTTATGCTCATATAATAACGTATTTACTACACTAGGTTAGGATTTTCAGAATTAGTGTGTTTTATATTTTAGTTACTTCTCCAACTGATAAAAACACCTGGGAGTAAACATGGGCAGTTTCCTTTTTGAAATATTATCCTGCTGGGTATGGTAGGGCACATCTGTAAAGCTAGCACTCAGGAGGCTGAGGCAGGAGAATCACCGTAAGTTCAGGGCCAGCCTGGGCTCCATAAGCAAGTTCAAGACCAGCCTGAACTACATAGTGAGACCCTGTCTCAAAAAAAACCACAAAAAATTTTTATCCTAATTTTGTTTTCATAAATAAAGTCTTTGGGCATTGATAAGAATTCTACGTAGCTAGGAGCTTTTGAGAACCAAAATACAGAGAAATCCCTGGTATCAAAGGGTGCTTCCAATAGAAACAAGTGCAAAAGAGTCTGGGTGCTCTGTTCTGAGGAGTCTTTGGCGTGGGGACCCGAGCTGGCTGGTGTGCTGAAAGGCAGACCTGACTGTGCGGGCAGTAAAATGACAGCTGAAAACTCCTGTGAGGCCACTAGACTGTAATCTCCCTTGTCTTTTGCCTTCAGCCTTCCAAAGACTGACCACCTTTGGAAAGCAAAGGCAGAAGTAGACGATGAGCTACTTAAAAACAAGCTTCTGCTCTTAAATCACATTTGTAGCTTTCTCTACAGTGCTTTCTATAGCACTTGGTGTCCAGAAAATGTTTGTCCAATGGAATAAATCAAAGAAACAAAACATACATAACACTGTGTGTGCCATAGGGTTTTGATGTTATTAGCTTATGCTCTGCGGAACTTCCCCTGTGGGAGCCTCTGTATCTTGGGTGTGAGGTCTGTTTTTGCCAGGGAGGACCTACAACTGCTTTATTCTAAAATGTCCTTGGGATTAGCCACAGAGGCAGAGAACACTAGAGAACACTGGCCATCAGCCTGAGCAGATACGTCCTCATCATGAATTCTTTTGGCTGTTTTTTTTTCTTGTTGTTTGTTTGTTTTTTGAGGCAGGGTCTCATTATGTAGTTCAGGCTGCCCTTGAGATCACTATGTAGCACAGGCTGGCATGGAACTCACAGTGATCCTTCTGCCTCAGCCTCCAAGTGCTGGGATTACAGGTGTGCACCACCACACCTGGCAAAGGAAGGCAGAATTTTTAATCATAGAATTATGAATTAAGAATGATTGAGACAGATTTGTTCTCTTGTGGTATCCTGAGATAGGCAAATATTTCCACCATCCACAGCTTTTTATAAAGATTATCAATTTAATCTACACACAGAGAGAAATAGTCAAGCCATCCTGAGCATACAGTCACTTGCAGAATCTAAAATAATTCTAACAAAGCAATATTAATGTTTTCAATCTGATTTACAGTTTATAAAATAAGTCATCATTTAATGAGCTTTTACTATTCTCAGTAGTACTGTACACGATACTTTATACATGGATCATTCCACTAAATTCACTTAGTAACAATAATACTTTGATCCCCATCTTGCAAATAGACAAAGTCAGACTCAGCATGATTAAGTCTCTTTCTAGATGTCACACAGCTAATGGGCAGTGGAGCTCGGGAGGGAACCTAAGCGATCTAACCCTAGAAAAGAACAGAAGACTACATTTCTGTCAGGGCAGGCAGCAGGTCAGAAGCAGTGTGATTACTCAAGGGTCCCGCCCTCCAGCGATGGGTGGCGAGTGCAGCCCGAGGAGGTAACCAGTAACCGCTGAGCTGAAGCTGACCCCCGATGGCATTGTATTTGCCCAGCACGTTGTATGGGTGTTGAGGACAGGACTTTCTTAATTCTTATGTTCAAAAATGCCCCATAATAGAAACCTAGTCAAAGAGGAGCCGAGTGTCTAAGCACGAGCCGTGCTGATTTCATCAGTCTCCTAAGCATTCTTTATATTACCTAATTTGTCCTTTACTCAGTTGTTCACTGTCTGCCCACCAAACCACGGCTATTCTTCAAGACCTTGCTTAAGGTCCAACTCCTGAGTAAAACTTTCCATGGCGACCCTACAAAATATACAGGCCTTAGCGTCGACAGGACAGGGTGGGAAAGGCCTGCAGACCAATCGAAGCTATGCCCGTTGGTTATATGGAATAATGATATTATTTATGATGGCTTTCTTCTAATGGCAGATTTTAGCAGTTGCAACAGAGACTATGTTTGACAGGCCTAAAATATGTACTATCGAGTCCTCTGCAGAAAAGTTTGCCAACCTCTGGCCCATAACAATCACTGATTATCATTTAGTATTTTTCACCTGTGGGTTGGTATTGCTTACATATTTATGCTTGCCTTCCCAAATACTGGTAAAACCTCTGGGGCCAGGACACTGTTATGCCTGTGTATCCCCCACAACACCTGGTCTAATACTGTTCACACATTAAGAACACATCTGTATTGCTGACAAAATCTTAGTGTAATTTGGCAACAATCTCCCTCTCTGGCCTCATGTACAAGACCATGTGAAACCACATTTCTCCTGCTGAACATGTATACTCTCAGAATTTCTTTCTTTCCTTTTTTTTGGTACCAGGAATTGAACTCAGAACCTTGTGCTTGGCAGGCAGGTGCTTGTGCTGCTGAGCTAGATCCCCAGTCCCTGCTCAGAATTTCTGAGTAAGCGTCTATACTGCTGATGCTGGGATACACATCTAGAAAAGAAAAAGTTAACTAATAGCAAAACACAGACAAGGCAGTTGCAGGGGCCAAATAAGTGCTGCGGGAAGGAGGATAACGAGGCAGACAAGGTATAAAAGGAAGACGGGCCACACTGGCAGCTGGCGAGGAGCAGTGACCCCTCCCTGGCTACTCTGCACATCTGATGTGAGAGTCAAAAGAGATTGACAAAGGTGAAACTGCTTGGAAGCAGCCACCTTAGCCACTGCGGAGTTCTCCACCCGCTCTCGGGGGGGCCTGTAAGTTGCAGCTCCTTTGGAAACCACCAAGGCCAAACCGACTGCTCTTGTCATCTGTCACCACCACCAGCAAACTACTCCACACCCAATCTGGTGTGTGGCAATAACACTGGACCTGAGGGACAGAAGACCTGAAGGACTATTTCTCACGTTTGACCTGGCCAAATGGGTAAGCCTCTTTGGCTTGTTTCTCTCTGCACAGGGAAGCTGCTATTTCCACCACTGTTGTTACAAGGCAAGAAGAGAACGTAGATGAAAGAAAACTGTCACCCTTCCTGTACATACTGGAGATACTATTACCATGCATTTAGGCAAGAAACGTGTCTGCATTTCCATTACATGTCAAATACTTTTCTAGACTCTAGAGATAAGGTCATGAAAAAACAAAGAGCTTAGAGTCCCATGAGGGGGTAATAAGAAAATAATTACAATTGCCTGGTGGACACAAATGCTACAAAACAAACTCCAGAGTGCTAAGTGCATGTAAGGTGAAGAGGGCTGGCCCTAAACAGCCCAGTCAGGGAAGGTCTCTCTGTGAGGAGAAAGCAGCCACGGATGAGCGGCGGGGAGAACACGCTGAGCAGAGGACAGTCGGCCCCCAAGGCCCGAGATGGATGTGCTCGGTGTCTGGATGTGGAGGCAGCAGCGTGGCTGGGCCAGCCCTGTACTTGTACTGGTATTGGAAAGGGACGTAAAACCCTGGGACAGGCCACAGTGGGCACTCTCACTGCTGGGGAGATGGTAACGCGGCCCTGGAGAAGGCAAAGGACTTAGGCAAGTACTAACTACAGGAATAAAGTACAGAAGCAAAGGGGAGGATGATGATGATGATGATGAAGAAGAAGATGATGATGGTTACCAGCAGCTAACAGTATCCAGTATATGCAGTAATGCCCCGTGTGTGTGTGTGTGTGTGTGTGTGTGCGCGCGCACGCAAGCGCGCTATACTGTTTGTTTTTGTTTGGCACTACTGGGGATTGAACCCAGGGCTTTTGTATTAGCTATATCACTAGTTCTTTTTCTTTTTTATTTTGAGACAGGGCCTCACTAAATAGCTATGTTGCCCAGGCTGAGCATGATTCTGCTGCCTCAGGCTCCCAGGGTGCTGAGATTACAGGCATGTGCCTTAATGCCTAGTGCCATGCATTTTTACTTACAGAAGCTTACACAATCCCTGCAAAGCCTTACCCTCCACCTTAACAGAGGATAAAAAGGAGGCCAGTTTGCCTCAGGTCACCAAACTGGTAGAACAGGATTTGGGCTCAGGCTGTCCAGCTGCTGGGACCACACTCACAGGCCACACTGGAGGAGCAGAGACAGTTCAGGCTGGGAAAAGAGACGGGAGCAAAGGAGATGTGAACCAGTAACGTGGACCAAGGAAAGACTGCGAACAGCCACTCAGAGGCATTCAGGATGCCGAGAGCTCAGCAGCACAAGCACACGGCCATTTATGAAAACCCCCTGGGCAAGCGGAGGGAGAGTAAGAGTAAGACACCAGCAGGGAGGGTGTGATGGTCCTGTGAAAGGGGACCAGGGCCAGGTCTAGGGTGTGGCAATGAACAGGAAAAAGCGGTAGGTGGGAGGGAACAGATGAACATGCTCACGGTGGGGCCATCGTTTATACAGCGCTTTGGGAGAGGAAATGTTCTGTAATTAGACAGTGATGTTTTGCCCAGCCTTGTAAATATAATAAAAACTAGTGAAAGGTGAATTTTATGGAATGCAACTTGTATCTCAATTGTTTAAAAAAATGAAAGCATGTTGCTATGATCATTTAGATACGAATTCCTGGCTGGGTGTGATGGTGCACACCTGTAATCCCAGCACTCAGGAGGCTGAGGCAGGAGGATCGTTGCAAATTCAAGACCAGCCTGGGAGCTCAAGGCTAGCTTGACCTGCATAGAGAGATCCTGTCTCAAAAAGACCAAAAAAACCCAAAACAAAACAAAACAAAAAGATACAAATTCCTGGAGTTTCCTGATATCACCACCAAAATTCTAGGCTAAAAGGTTCAATGTGGAACCTACCAGCCTGCATTTAACAAGCACGACAGGGGATACAAGCTACTAGCCAGGAATCATGTTTCTCGAAACACAGATATAACAAAAAGAAACTGCAATTTAGAATCAGAGCAAGATTCAAATTTTGGTACTGTTCTTTCAGACCTGTATGACCTTAAGAGAGTCACACAGACTCTGTCCTACTCAGTCTATCAACTGTAAACTGTGTTAAAGAACCTCGCCCTTCAATGAGGAAGTACACATAAAGAGTAACAGAGTAAGTGGCACACAGTTGATGCTTCATAAATGCTACACCGAGTCCTAATCTGGTGCCAATTCCATTCAATATACATTGTTGAGTGACTATCCTATGAGAGGCACAGTGCAAGGTGATAGTGATTGGTAGTACTGATTTTTAAAACAATCAATTAATGATTTTTTGCAAAATGTGAAAGACTTTTAAAAATCATACAATTACAAATAATTTAAATGAATATATTACTTTTCATGCCTCTGAAAATGTGAATTTGGGAGTATGGCAAGAAAAATGAAAACATTATGGGTTCTGGTATTTGACAACTATAATTTCTGGAGGCTACTTATGCAGTGAAACTGACACTGTATTGTACTTTTTTCTTCGTATCTGCTTACCACAAGCAGAATGTAAGCTTGGAATTAGGGACAATGCTTTAAAATTCTTTTACATCCCCACAGTATCTACTCTATCCCTGGGATAGAGAATAAACATTCAGCAAGAATGCACTTGGTGGGACAGTGTGGCCTGTTACCTTCAGGTCACGGTGGATGATAGGAGTTTTGCACTGATGCAGGCGGGCGACAGCTTCACAGGTATCACAGAATATCTGCAGCACTTCATTCTCTGTAAAGCCTGTTTGCAGGCGCTGGTTCATCAGGTTTACCACTTGGCCTCCTGAGAGGGGTGCAAAGCAAAGGAGAGGTTATGAACAGCTTTTTCAATCAGACCAAGAGGAGTGGCTATCCAAAGAGAAACAGCCCAGATGAAAGTGCCAGAGTTGATAACGGCCAAGCCAGGCTGAAGCCCCAATGTCCTCGAAGCTTAGGAATTTTTTTTAAACAATCCAATGCTTCCTGTAATGCATCGAAGACAGTTTCTTTCTTTTATAAAGTACCCAGGCATAAGCTGCCCTCATTATGCCTCCAAGATGAGCAGGAGAACTGATACGATGGTGCTGCTGTCGTTCCAGCTTGTGCTGTTCCTGTCGCATGAGAGGTGAGCCACAGCAGAATTTCATTTGCAGGAAAGGAAAAACTGATGACCTCTTTTATGAAATCATCCAGATCTTGGTACTACTGCCCAGCCTCTAAACATTTTACTGTCCATAAAAAATGGTCAGGAAAAAACAAACTCTTCAGTTCAAATTTGGTAGTATTTTATAAAATCAGTTGGGCTGGGGATATAGCTCAGTGGAATAAGCGCTTGCCTAGCAAGTGCAGGGTCCTGAGTTCGATCCCCAGTACCGCAAAAAAAAAAAAAAAGAAGTTATAAAATCAGTTAATAGCTAGTACAATGAAGACTGAAATTACTGGTTGACCTTATAGTTTTGGGATAAACAAAATATTTAATGTATAGACAGTATTTTTAAAGGCAGGAAAATGTTACTAGAGCCAAGGGCAATTGTAAGACAGTAAGACAATGACCCAAGTTTGTAGGTGGCAGCTGCTTAGACCAAAAAAGCCAAACCCCTAACAGTGGTTATATGGAATACAGTCCACTCTGTGACTACATTCAATCTACAGCCTGCATTTCTCAAGACAAATGTTCTTTGCAGCTTCAAGCTTTCAACTATTGAAACACCACTGTTAACAGTAGCATCATTTGAATACAGCCTTACCAGAAATTATAGCTCTAGAGCAAGAAGAAAAAGATCATTTCCATACCACAAAAAGGATTCTTTTACCAAGTAAAACAAGGATGACTGTAAGTGGGGAAGGGAATATACAAGTGAGGGGGTGGAGAAGTAGCACTGTTTCTTTGGTCCATCTGGAGTGGGGCCTTTATGATGTGTCTTCATCATTTGTTTCAAAGCATCACAAAGAGCACATTCATTCCAATTCTCCTATGTTCTCATTTATATACATGACCAGACCTTCATAAACCCAACAAAATCAAGGTTTTGTATTACCCGTGACTTTTCATTGTTTGTGCCCCAGTTCCTTGTCACCATAATAATCTAAAGTTTACAGCAGACTCTGTATCTTTTTAATCTCTATCTGAAAAACCGAAACAACATACTTAAGAGTATACACACATTAAATAAAATGATCCCTATGCCCTTGAAAATCAAAATGCTAGAGAAAAGAGGTTAAGAATATGGTTCATGTACATACCTCTACAGAAATCCATCAGGATAAGAACTTCCCATACATCACCGCTGCTCACATTGTTGATGCTAGAATCAATGTAACCCACAATGTTTTTGTGCCCTGACAGGTCCCTCTGTGAACAAGAGTAGAGAAATATATTGTCAGTTACAGGCACCAATAGGCAAAGAATTAAGCCAGTCAGTTCCACTAGCACAGATAATTTAAACAGAGAGATAACAATAATATATTGACAGGTAAGACTAAGGAGCAAGGTCAAGGATAGATTTCTAGCAGTGTCTGCGATTCACAGCCAAATACCCAGTAGGACTTCCACTGACCTACTGCACCGCAGCCTTCTCCAGAATCCAAAGTCAAAGGCACAGCCTTTGCTTCTGGGTTAGCTAGTTGCGCACTACATCCTTATTCCATATAACCCAGAAGCAAGGACTCTTATCTCCAGAAATAATCAAGAGACAGAGAAAGACAGAGAGACAGAGAGAGACGGAGAATAAACTTTTTTCATTCAAAAAAAAACAATTATGTTTTATCTGGTTGTAAAGACAAAAGTGAACTGAACTTGACTTCAGTGGTCCATACTGTTTTCTTCTCTTTAAGAAATACATAAAGAAAATAACTACTTTACAAAGCTTTGAAGGGTCTCGACAGCATCCAGCCTTAAGCGTTTTGCTCACAATGAAGCATCTCAAGCCAACCAATAGGGACATAAGATGGGCCATCAGCTGACACTGCCCAAAAGCTCAAAGGGCTGCTTGCAGGAGTCACAAATCCAAGAAGTATTTACTGAGCACCTCCTTGCGTCAGGACCTGTTTAGGAACTGGAAGGTGTTTCGCTCCCTGGGAAGTCATTTCATGAGGAAACCATACCCTTTACAATAGCATCCAAGAAATTAAAATACTTAGAAATCAATCTAACAAAGAATGTGAAAGATTTATTCGGTGAAAACTACAGTACTCTGAAAAAAGAGATCGAAGAGGATTTCAATAAATGGAAAAACATACCCTGTCATGGTTAGGGAGAACTAACATTGTGAAAATGCCCATTCTACCAAAACTGTTGTACAGATTCAATGCAATTCCCATTAAACTACCGTTAGCATACCTCACAGATCTAGAGAAAATACGCCTTAAATTCATCTGGAACCAGAAGAGACCCAGAATAGCAAAAGCAATCATGGGCAACAAGGACAAGTCAGGTGGAATCACAATCCCTGACCTGAAATTATACTACAAAGCTACTGTAATAAAATCAACCTGGTACCGGCTAAAAAACAGACCTGAGGATCAATGGAACAGACTGGAAGATGCAACCACAATGAAAAACACACTCAGCCACCTAATATTTGACAAAGGAGCCAAACAAACTCACTGGAAAAAGGATGACCTGTTTAATAAATGGTGCTGGAAAAACTGGCTTGCCTATTGCCGAAAACTGAACATAGACCCAAGTCTATCACCGTGCACCAAACTCAGGTCAAAATGGATCACAGATCTCAATATTAAAACAGAAACTCTAAATCTATTGGAAGAGAAAGTAGGTAAAAATCTTGAAGACATAGGAGTAGGCAGAGAGTTCATGAACAAAAATCAAACTGCAAGGGAAACACTTCAAAGAATCAATAACTGGGACCTCATCCTACTGAAAAGTTTTTGTACAT
>PVLD010016823.1:0-43776 GCA_004027595.1 Dinomys branickii
AGCTTTGTAGTATAATTTCAGGTCAGGGATTGTGATTCCACCTGACTTGTCCTTATTGCCCAGGATTGCTTTTGCTATTCTGGGTCTCTTCTGGTTCCAGATGAATTTGAGGCATATTTTCTCTAGATCTGTGAGGTATGTTAACGGTAGTTTAATGGGAATTGCATTGAATCTGTACAACAGTTTTGGTAGTATGGCCGTTTTTACAATGTTAGTTCTTCCTAACCATAAGCAGGGTATGTTTTTCCATTTATTGAAATCCTCTTCAATCTCCTTTTTCAGAGTATTGTAGTTTTCACTGAATAAATCTTTCACATTCTTTGTAGATTGATTCCTAAGTATTTCAATTTCTTGGTTGCTATTGTAAAGGGTATGGTTTCCTCAATTTCTCTCTCAGTCTGTTTGCTGCTCATGTACAGGAATGCTATTGATTTTTGGGTGTTGACTTTGTATCCGGCTACACTGCCGAATTTGTCAATTAATTGCTCCTGGAATATTCTTAACTATGAATTACTCTGATTTCTCAGAGACCCTCTTTTGGGTTGGGAAGATGGTGTTGCTCTCCGCTTTTTGTTGGTGAGTGAGGACCAGGCTCTGCGGTACCTCTTTGTCTCCTCTTCAGTCTCTTGTTTGGATCCCTCCCTCTGCCTTCATAGTAAAAAATATAAGTGCTTGTTGTAGTCTGGGGTTTTGCAAGGGGAACAATATAACACAGGACACATTTTATAAGATTATTTATAGCAATCATCCAAAGAATCATATGCAAAAAGAGAATGCAGGAAATCTGCATTACTAAAGACTAAAGAGTCCAGCTGAGGGCTTGGGTCCCATGGCAATGTCCTGTTTGAGTCTACCTGGAGGCCTAGAGACCATGGCAATGTCTCATGCAGACCTGTTTCATGGATTTGTGATGGGAAGGCCCAAAAGTAGTGGAAGCTAGAAAGTCTGTGCCAGCAGGATGAAGGATCTGTGCCAACAGGCTGAGGGAGCTGCGCTGGAGCCAGGAAGTGATGCTCAAAGTAAGAACCAGAGCTCTCCTGAAAAGTACCACAGCCATCCTCAGCAATAGTGACGTTCTGCAATCCCCAGTACTGCAAAAAAACAAAAAAACAAAAAAAAAAAGAAAAAAAAATAGTGATGTTCTGAGCTCCTCCGATGCTGAGGAAAGCTGAGTTCCCATCAGGAAAGCCAGTGTGACAAGCTTCTCCAGGAGACTGAGCAGTGCAACATCCTCCCCTCTGGAGCCAGAAAACAATGCAGGACAAAGTTTCAAGTCACATCATTCGGACTAGATTCTTCCCAGGTGCTTCTCACCGGCCTACACTTCTGTGTGTCCTTAAACCTCCTTCAAAGCAGATGATGCTTCCTTCATTCCTGGAGTAGTCTGTAGGTCTCCCCGTGCTGTTTTCCTCACTTGGAAAACCAGCTTCTTGAGCCCAATAGGAAGAATAAGGAAACTGTTGATTCTTCCACAGTAGTTTCCATGTCCGTCTCTTAACAACGCTTTCTCTTCCTTGCGGCACCTGTGGCTTTTTGTCACTGATGTTCTTAAAGTGCACATCAGTCACTGTGGCTGTGTCCCCTTGGCATGGAGTAGCTGCTGGTGCATGCTTAGGGTTTCTGATGACCCCAGTGAGTAGCTGCCATGACAGCGGATGGCAGTGCTGCCCCTACTTCGCATGTGGTATCTGCTTCCCTTGACTTTGGCATTGTGTCTCAGTTGCATTTGTCTTTACCTCCTGCAGCATTCAGTGCTTAGCGGCAAGATCACTGTGGAGACTGCCTAGATGAATAATTCACTCTTTGGAGTTTCTGTGCGGTCAGAGAAGAGCAGATAGGTCTAGTTCCCAGAATGCCCAGTCTTGCCAGGTTGGGTGCAGGAGCATGGTGGTGGCATGGGTGGGCTCTGCTCCTTCCTTGCTCTGTTGCTTTTCTGCTTTCCCCAAGCCCTGAGGGTGCTTCTTACTTTCCCTTCTTTCCTGGGATTTTGTGAACTGATCTGTGATCCCGCAACTCTAAAGAAGCAGAGCCAGTGTAGAGTCCTGAGTGCCATGTCTTTGCCTTGGCCCCGTTCCTTTTAGCCATGGCCTATTCTGTGTTGGTGTGATGTCCTCATATTATACACATGTAAGTGTGTATAGTCTCACACACCCATGGGTGGTGCTAACACAGACCCTGCTTCCTTTCCTTAAGCAACTGACACTTCCACCTGCTGCATTTGCCATGTCCTGAGTTTTTCCTCCTTGGGAATGCACAGCTTCCTTCCATAGCAGGCCCTGGGTACCTTGCCTTGACCATGTGACCCCTCCTCCAGACCTCAGTTTCCTCTAGGGAACCTTTTACAAGCCCACAGTACATAGGGGACCCTACTTGCAGGTGTAATTTGGACAATGCTCATCTTCTGTGCAGAAGCGTGTTGTACATATTTCTGTTAGATATTGTATTTTCTTAAGGACAGGGGTGTATCTTCTTCTCTGGTTGCCCCACAGAGAAGGGTATGCAGGACGTTTAGTGCGTAGCATTTTGTGCTTGTTAATTGGCTGCACTTGGATATGGGATATGTAGGTGGATGATCCACACAGACACATGTAGCTTTGTTTCCGCTTTACATACAGCACTGAGCGGAGGCTCAGCCTTTACCTCTGCTGTGCCAGTGCAATGGCACAGGGAAGAGCAGACCACATGGGCACACTGGGGCTCCGTTACCTGTCTCTGTTGTTCCTCCCTGTGCCAGTGGAGTCAGTGACTGTTGGCGGAGGGCCTGTGCCTGCGAGGAGAGTGAATGTTTGTAGGACTCTGGTTCAGTATCTTACTTCAGGCACGGACACATGGCGAGACTCTCACCAGTCTCTTTTACTTTGGACCCTTGCCTTGCCTCCTTTTCATCATCCAGTTCACATTTTAAGGTTTGTTTGCTTGTAAACTTACTCAATTTATTTCTCATCTGATCTTTCAACAAAAGGTGATATATATGTTACATAAGTAATCAGACACTTTGTAACAGGTCATCTTTAAGGCTTTGTTAAGATAGGCACATAATATATTTAAAGTACAACTGATGGTGGTCTGTGGCTCAATGAGACCAGTTGAGATGAAGAGAATTTTGGAGGGTCACATCCGGAAGTGGGTCACCTGTGATGTGCTTTGTCTCCATTGGTGGCTGTGAGTGATATTCTGTGACCAGAGTCCCCCCATGATTTCTCCTCTGGGCGTCTGTATACATCAGAATTCTGAAAATAGTTTTATTTTTCTTTTTTCTTACTCTTTTTAAGACCGATGAGATCAACTAAAAGACAAAGTAAATTTAAAATCAGTGTTTGTATTAGTCTTGTAGACTTTTGTTTTCACGGTATTCTTAATTAGTTTAGAAAGGTCTCTCTGCCTCCGTGGTGGACTCCGTGAGGTTTACATCGGCAGCTCCTGGGAAGGGGCAGCAGGACAGAGGGTGTTTGCTTCCTGGGTTTTGTTTCAGTGGATGGTTGATTCCTAGCATGCATGCAGAGTGAGGCCATGCATTCCATGTTGTTATTCTCTTGAGACACAGTCTCTTTTTATTCCTGGAGAGCATGAAGCATTGAGGTTCCCATTCGACCTGGGACAGGGTTGCACTCTGGGTTGGACAGCGTCTGGGCTTTGTGTTTTCAGGTGCCAGGATGATGTTTTTGACCATAAAATGCTGCCAGTGTCTCATTGGTCACTTCAAGTCACGATAATCAGTGCTTCAAAGGCGGGTAGTTTAAAAGGATTCAGAAAGTTTGGGCTGTTTGATACTGTGTGATGCACAACTGTCCCCAGAGAGGCTTGTGTGATGCCTTTGGTTAATGGGAGTCTTCTAAGGAAAGGATAGCAGTCAGGAAGGCTGAGAGTGTCTTTCCACCCACTTTACCTCTAATCACTGTGATCTCAGACCAGTGATTAAGTCCTGCCTGTGCCTCTACTTCTCATTTGGACAAGTGGGATTTGTTATGTCCATATATTTGTTTGTTTGTTTATTTATTTATTGGCAGTGAGATTAGAGCCCAGGGCTTTTGCATTGGGCTACCCCCTCAGCCCTTTTTTTAAAAATTTTGAGATAGGGTCTCACTAAGTTTTCAGAGCTGGACTCAAACTTGCAATCTTCCTGCCTCAGCATCCCAGAGTGCTAGGATTACAGGCATGTGCCTCCACACTTGGCTAGCTTGTTATTTTCAATATAGATATTTTGATTTATTGGGTGACCTTTCCCTTGAAGAGCTCAAGGCACCACTCACAGGTGTGGTGAACATTGCTAGATGTGGCTATATTGGGATAAAGCCTGGGAAGGAAGAGCAGCATGGGAGAAAGAAGACAGTGGTGCTCCCTTAGGCAGGGGTCTTCTTGCCTGGCCCCCTGTCACTGTGTTGGCTGCTTGAAGCAGCATGACTGTCTGGGCCTTTCTTTGCTCTCTCACCTCACTGTGGATGTCTAGGTGCAAGTGAGTGGACTTAAAAGTTATGAGACAGTGTTTCACATGACAAGGCTTTAAGCTCCAAAGGTGCAATTACTCATTTGAAGGTTCATGGAATTTTCTTTGGAAGGTGACTGTGTTACATTTTTGGCCCTTGGCATGGAGTCATTTTGGTTGAGGCATCCTGAGCAGGTGTGTAGGCGTGGAGCCTTCATGGCATTATGGCAGTGGATTAATGGAGCTGTTGCCCTCTTAGGTAGGCTGTGCATTCATACCTGGCCTAGTGAGCTGCGTGTAATCTCTTACAAAGGAAAAGTTCCTGACTCTGGGGGCTGAGGCTGACAGCCATATCTTCTTCCACTCTCATCCTTCTGTGCTTAGCCCCGCAGTGTTCCTGACAGTCCTCCAAACACACCAGCGCTTCCATCCTGCTGCCTTTGTGCATGCTGTCCTAGTCACTGTGGTTTCCCATGTGCTACGTGCCTGTTTCTCTCAGAGCACCCACCACACTGGTCTGTGCACTCAGCTAGCAGTCCTGTCAGTTCCTTAAGGACAGGAGCTCTCACCTGTGCTGGGCCAGCTTCTGGTGCCCCATAGGTCCTCACCTGCTGCTGTGCTGCTCGCCTGCTAGTTCTTATAATTGGCTACTCTAAACATCCTTCTATGACTTTGAGTCAGGCTTTTGAGAAGGGCTTTGTGAACTGTTGTCTGATTTTGATCTTTGTGCTGGCTGTTGGGAGTTGCTGGCATCACTTCCTGTGACAATAAAAGATTTTCTGCTTTGATATCATGAAATTTGAAGAGAGAACAAGGTGGGGAAATCAATCAGGTAAATATTTTGAGGGGTTTATACCAACAGCCCCAGGGCTGGGGATATAGCTCAGTGGAATAAGTGCTTGCCTGGCAAGCACAAGGTCCTGAGTTCAATCCCCAGTACCGCAAAAAAATAAAAAAAAAAAAAAAAAAAAAAAAAAAAAAAAAAAAATATACCAACAGCCCCTAATGAGAGAGTAAGGTTTGCCTGCATGCAGAACATGCTGCTGTGAGTAAGGTATGGTGGAAAAGTTGCCTACTGCAAGTGGCTCATGCTGATGCCACAGTGGGAAGGCAGAGGGAGGGTGTATGGGGACACCACAGAGACTAGAGGGGCCAATGAGTGAGCTTATACTTCTGTCCTTGGAGTGGTGTCAGCAGGCAGTGATGGTGGGAAGGGCCATGTTTTTATTTTTGGATATAGGTGTCTTATTGATAAAATCTAAATTTTATGCTTGCTTGGGCCTTTGTTGTTAAGGCCTGAGGGATTTCCGTTTGCTTTTGTATTGTTGCTCAGCATTTTGCTGGAGGATCTGAGGGGAAAGAAGGTGTTTCCTTGAAGGCCTCTCTCAGCCTGAGCAATTTTGCTTTCCTTGAGGGTTTTTGTGAGGGTTAGGGATGATACACCTAAGTGCATGACACCTTGTCTTGTGTACAGAAATGCTCACTAATTCCCTAAGGTCGTTTGGTTTTCCTTGGTGGAGTTAATACAACTCTGTGGTCAGAACTTGGTGGTTCTTTTGCCCTAGGTACTTAAAAAAGACATTGAGAGAAATGGGGAGTGGTAGAATGAGCCCAAATCCCTGGAGGATGTATGTACTGTGTTCCCTGTACACTCTCCCTTGCCTCTCCCGTCTCATGTTTTCATCCTTTTGTTGAAGCCTCCACCTTGCAGTACTCTCACATGTTCGCCTTCTCTCTGCACTGGGAGGGAAGGCTGGGAGCTTTCTTATCTCTGTGGCTGTCGTTCTGTCCCCGCTGGTGTGCTCTGTCTTCGACAGGAGCCTCTTGCCTCCCCTTGGCTCCTTTCTTGCCACCTTTTGCTGCCTTCTCCGTACCATCTTTATCAAGCCCTTGCTCAGGACCTTCCGGGCTTCCCTATGCTCCTGTAATGAAGTTCAGTTCCTCGCTGTGTGTTACGGCTGTGTCTAGATGTCTCCTCAAAGCTTTTCACAGTCGTAGAGTTTTTTGGAGGTACCTGAATCCAGAGTGTATGATGGACTCATAGTGCAATGCTAGGATTAAGGGTGCTGGGATTAGGGGTGGGTGATTGCTGAATCAATCCACTGATTGGGTTGGCACTGCCCTAGGCTGGCCACAATGTAAGAGACACAAAGAGGCTTGTTTTGTGCTCTCTTGTTGCTTTCGCTGTCTTCCACCGCCGTGAACTGTTGCCCCTCTGCCATGTGCCTCCCTGCCTTGCAACCAGCCAATTATGGACTGAAATCTCTACAAACTTTGAGTTAAGTAAACCTTTTCCCCTTTAATTTTAAGTATTCGGTATTTTGTCTCAACAATGAGAAAAGTAACTTAGACACTGTGGCTCACAGGCCTATTCCTCTCCAAACTTCCTCTGTCTTCTGCTCCCATCTGCGCCACTGGGTTCCTTGATGCTCATGGCCAGGCCTTTCCTTCCCCAGAGCCCTACATGGCGTGCTTCAAGTGAGTACAAATGGCACTTCCTGTGGGGTCTCCTCCTGGAGAGCGGCTGCCTTCACCCCCGCTCCCCAGCTGCTTGGCCCTGTCTTCCCACAAGCTATGGGAGCAGCTCTTTCTTATCTTCTGACTTCGTATCCCTGGCATCCTGATTCTCGGTCTGGAGCAAGGCCTGACACACACAGGAGTAAATAAGTACTTGTGGACTGGGTGGATAGTGACCACAGTGATGACCGGTTAGCAGGTCAAATGTTAGCCTTCCAGTGTGCTAATAGGACTTGGTTAGTGGTCACTGTCAAGTCAGGGACTGCTGGTCTCTATCAGTGTCAACTCGATAGAGGGTAAAAGCAGCAGCATATGGTTTTAAGTAAAGAATACCAAAAATGCCTGTAATTTTTTTAAAGTATGAATTTTATTCGATTTTTATTTTTTATTAGTACATGTTTCTAGTCCATAATGATTACATTTCTTGTGGGAAGTTGTTATATGTACATAATACCTTTCAATCCTTTTTTTCAACTTCTTACTCTTCCTTCCCTCCCTCTTCCCACCATCTCTTGGTCCCTTTCTGTTATGGCTTAAGTCTAGATGTCCCCTCAACGTCTCATGCAGTCATGGGGTGCTTTTAGAAGTGGCTGGATCTAGAGTGTGTGGTGCTGCGATCAAGAGTGTGTGGTTACTAAATCAGCCCACTGATCGGCTTGGCATAGTTCTGGCTGGGATTAAGGTTGTGAGCTCTACACCTGCCCTAGGGTTGGGGCCTTTCCTCATTATTTATGTATTTTAAAGATAAAAGAACAGAAAACATTAACAAACAAACAGACATAAACAAAACAACACCAAAACATTAGAAGCAATACAGGATTTCAGACAAGGTGATAGGAAATAACAATGGTTGCTGTGTCACATATTGTTATCTTCAAATTGGTTACTCGGTTAAATATAGACATGTAAGATTGATCAAACAACTAAACATTAACTATTCCTTTCCATAAAGCAATAGAAATTAATAGTATAATTATTTTAGCTATCTTATGTGTGTGTGTGTGTATATATATATATATATATATATATACACACACACACATATTTTCTTTTTCTTTTTCTTTCTCTCTTTCTCTCTCTCTCGCTTTCTTTCTTTTCTCTCATCCCAGTTCTTTCCTTTTGAGCAGTTTATTTCCCTTTCATTAAGTCTGTTGTACCTCTTAGATTTTATTTCCTCTTTCAGGTTTTTGTACTAGTGAGACAATACAGTATTTACACATATAGTTCTGATTTATTTCACTATGAGTATGGTCTGTAGTTGTGTCCCTTTATCAATAAAAACCTTGAGTTTATCTTTCTTTATAGCTGAGTAATATTCCATTATATAAAAATACCACAGCTTTTTTTATCCATTCCTCAGTCGATGGGTGGGTTGTTCCCACAATTTAACTATTGCACATAGTGCTGCTCTAAACGTGGGTGCACATATATTGTTGTGGTAAGATGTTTTTAGTTCTTCTGGAAAAATACCCAGAAGTGAAATAGCTAAATTGACCTTTCCTCCTTTAACTTTGGCTGTCAGGTATTTTGTCTTAACAACAAGAAAAGGAACTAAAACGCCTTCCCACTGGCAAAGTATCTGTCTTGCTATTTCCTATACTCTACTTTTTATTTTGCTTTTCATTTATATTTTGGGTTTCTCATGTAAGATAAACCATATAATATTTAAGCTTGTGTCTCTGATTTATTTCACTTTAAATTATAGTCTCAAGATGTTCTTCTACAAATGACTCAAGTTTATTCTTTATGGCAGAGTGGTACTCCACTGTGTATAAATGTCACATTTTCTTTATCCGTTCATCTGTTGATGGACATGTAGGATGCTTCCAAGATTTAGCTATTATAAGTGGTACTGCTATAAACATGGGTATGCATACATCACCGTAATATAATGTCTTTAACTATTTGTGATGACACCTAAGCAGGGAATAGCTGGGTTGAATGGAAGTTTTAGTTCTAGTTTTTTGAGGAATCTCCACATTGATTTCCATAGTGGCTGCAGTGATACCTCAGTTCACAAACTCAGTTCTCTCTACAGTTCTGGTTGTAAACCAAACTGGATGAGACCTGAACCAATTTTCTCTATAAGGTCAACCTGTAACCTAATCATTGCATCTGATTTGTTTCTTGTCCAACGTAGTTTGTGACCAGAATCATGGAAAGAATTCTTTGTGAACAGAGATACCATTGTAGTTTACATTCCTGCTAGCAATGTAGAATGGTACTTTTCTTCCCATAGTCTTACCAGCATTTGTTGTTATCTGATTTCTTGATAATAGCCATTCTTTCTGGCGTAAGATTCAATCTTAGTGTTGTTTTAATATGCATTTTGCTAATAGAGATGTTGAACATTTTTTTTTTTTTTATGTCCTGCAGTTATTTTGAAAGAAGGCAAAGTTTGTTCTTCAGAAACATTTTTCAGAGCAGATTTCAGTATCTGTTTCTTCATTCATACTGGTGGGGCTGTGTCCTGCCCAAGACTGCAGCAGACAGTGATTGGGTGATTGTAAGCACGCTTTTGAGAAGGCAAGCTCACTGAAGGCTTACTTAATCCGAATGAGACTTCCTAACTTATGTGAAGCGTACTTCTCAACCAGAAGGTGTCAATGATCTCACTGCACGAACTGGAGCCCAAGTTCCACCTCCCTGGTACGCACAGGGTGAGGCCCTGCGCAGCAACTCCCTGAGCATGGTTGAGCCTGTAAACCCCCTTTGTACTTTCTTCACCTTCCTGTACCTTTCCCCCAACCCCACATGATTTTGTGCTGTTCTGTGCTTTAAAGGATGCTGCTGGAAGAGAGGTGGTGACTCAAAGGGCAGGTAGCCACCTGTGATTTTGCTGAAGAGTAGCCATGGGGAGCAGCCAGGCAGAAAGTGGTGGGGGAAGGTGTGGACTGTTCTGCCACTTTGTCCCCATTCCCCTGCTGCCCTTGCTCACACGCAGTGGGCCATCCTTTGTGGGGATGTGTCATGGTCATCACCATCTCTCACCAGACAACCAGAAAACCTTTGCCTTTGAAGCAGGCCCTCTGCTGAGTAGTGTGCGCATGTGTCCTTAGCGGTCCCATTTCCTTCCCTCCCAGGCCTTCTTGCTCCCTACACTGGGCGGTCCTCTCCTATCCCATGCTGAGACCACCAGTTTCCAAAGCAGGAGTCATTTCCTCCCCTCCTCCTCTTTCCTTTGTCAACAATATCTGCTCGGGTTGAGCACACCCTCCATGTCATTCTTCCCTCCTTTTCTCTGCTGCAGTGGCACCCAAGGGAGGTCCTGCCAGGCCTCCCATGACGGGTCATCTTCCTCCTCTGATTTCTGTGGTTGGGGAGAGAGACTTGCTCAGGGCTTGGACTAAGTCTTCTTATCATTTGGTTTACCCTGCATGGGTGATTCCACTCATTCTCATACCTTTAGATGCCATTTAAAAGGCACACTTCCAGTTGGTACCTTGGTCAGTTTTAGATTAATCAGTGAACAGGAGACCCCACACTCCATAGTGAAAGTGGCATATGATGGGGTGGCTTCTGTGGTGTTGTTAGGTGTGTTCATAGTCATTGCTGTTATTGTTGTTCTCCTCCTCCTTTTCCTCTTCTTCCTCCTCTCTCTCTTCCTTATCCTCCCTATTTTGTTTATTTTTGCTGTTGTGGATTGTGCTGCAGTGAACATCTTTAGGTCTTTGGCTTTCTTAACTGGGGAGAGATAGTACCTGAAGAGTGCTTCTTGGGTCAGAGGGTTTGCACATTTGTATTGCTGTAGATACATATTGCCAAACTGTCCCCTGAAAGGATTATTCTAATTATACTTCTGGCAGTAGTGCTGCTAATTCAGTATGGGTAAAATATTGCTGTGTTGTTTTAGTTTGAATGTTTTGGTAACTGCAAGGTTGGATATTTTTTTCAGCGTGTTTGTTTATCCATTGTAACTCTTTTACGTGAAACTCTTTTAATGTCTTCTGATTGCATTGCTGTTCTTTGGTTCACTTGGTTGTCACTGGGACCTTGGTGGGGTTTGGTGTCAGGTCCCTAATGCTTGGAGATGCTCAGTAAGTGGTTTGTTGAGGTCACTTAACCCTGCTGTGGTGAGTGCATTCACGGCCAAGGGTGAATGGTGTCCATGCATCTTGCACCAGGATGACCGTGGCAGGTTGGGGGGGGGCCAGTACACGACCTGGAAATGCTTTCTTTGTTCCTGGACTGAGCTGCAGTGTCATGAAAGTCTGTTTTAAACATTTAAGATTAATCTTAGCGTAATTTGAAATTTTAAACTACTGCTGGAACTCCAAGGTGCATTTAAGGGAAAGAACGTGAACCTCAGTCCATGTTTGTGAATTTAATGAATGGTGCAGAGCCCACTACACCTGACCCCCCCAGCCTCTGTTTTGTGTGTTCCAGCTCAGAACACCTTCCTTCTTAGCCCACACCAGGCTCTCCCCAAGCCTGTGCCTGACTGGCTTTGGCTCTTCTGATGCTTGCGTTCTGTACAGAGCAGCTGCAGGTTCTGTCCTCAGAACACATCCTCTCTCTTTTCTTTCTTCCCAGTAATATCTTGACTTTTCTCCCAGGAAGACAATTTTGGAGTAGTTGACCCATCTTTTATGGCTGATTCCCTGAAATGCCTCTCCTGAAAAATTACGAATATTAGGCCAGTCAGGGACCACAAGGCTCACTGATGACACTTAGGGCTGAGCTAATGGGGAGTAGAAGTGCTGTCCTCTTTCCACAGCATTTGGTGGGAGGCACAAAGCTGCGGGAGCAGTGTTAGCTTCTGTGAGTCCTGTTGAAGGAGAGTCTGGGAGTTGAGCCCATGGTGAGGGCTGGCCTGTTTGCCACTTCAGCATCCTGGGCAACACATTCCCGGTTTTGTCCACGATCATTCTGTCCTTTTGCTCATTCATTCCAGCTGAGTCTGACTTATAAGACACTGGAAAGTGGGGGCACACTGCTCCGGGTCTTTGCTCAGGTGTCCCTCCTCATCCCCTTACCGATCACCCTGAGTGAGGCGCTTGCTCCTCTTCCACATTTATTTGATCATGTGTTTATTATCAGTCCTGTTCTTCCCGTGAGTGTCAGCTCCAGAAGGCTCCAGGGTAGAGCACATCTTACCAACTCAGAGCAGCACTTCTAGTAGGAGCTTTCCAGAGTGTGCTTTCCTGTTGATTCCTCATATTTATCTGTCCTTGTGATGCCAGTGTCTCTGCATATGTGTCAGGACTGAGTAAAGTACAGGTTGCTCAAGTTTAGGCCATTAACCAGCAAAGACCTGAAACAGCCTCTTGCTCTTCTTGAGCCTTATCCCGGTGCTGCCTTGACAAAGTGTCATGGATGGATTTTTCAGGACTGGTGGGCTTCCTGCTGGGAGCCGCACATTCCTTCTCCCAGCCCCCAGGCTCCACCATGTCAGTCCTGCAGTGAGAGCTTGCCCATCCCTGGCTCCCTGTACCTAACCCTTCCTGGCAGTCCCTTGTCTCTTTCTTGCCACTTCCCTGGGATGCATCTTTTTTCTGGAGCCAGAAACTACTCAGTGTGCCAGAGGCCCTTTCTTATTCACCCTGTAGGCTTCGCCTTTGCACTTTCCTGCCCTGCCTGCTAGCTGTCAGCTGGGTGGGCACAGGAGCAAGGGGACTCCTCCCCCCATCGTTCTCTGCCTGCATGTTACTTACGCCTCGGTCTCTCCTGGATTTCACTGGACCACAAAGTCTGCTGCTGTCTCTACCCTTCCCTGCAGCAAGGAGAGAGCTGATCATCATGGCATCGCTGTAATGTGGTCACAGCCCTGAAACTCATGAACTTCTGACTAATGGTGTAAATGAACAACTTAAAATAATAGTGAATGGGATTATGCAACATGGCTCTGAAAGGAGTGGACATTCAGGTATTTAAAGGAATAAAAACATGATATTTAACATTTGGTTCCTGAAATCTCCATTGGTAATTGAGACTTTATATCTATACAGTGCTTTGAAAATGATTTTTTACCTTGAGAAAGAGTCTGGTAGCTTTCAAACCATTGGACAAAAGTTTTCAACCCCTTTATGGAAGGACCTTAAGAATAGATCTCTGTTATTCATTTCACGTGCAGAAAGATAGATTTAGACTCTTGCCTTGCATCATACACAATTAACTATAAATGGATCTTAGACTTAAATTTAAGAAGAAAATATAGAAGAAAATTTGTGTGACTTGATGTTGGGGATAGTTCTTAGAACACTAAAAGCACAAACTGTAACAGTAAAGGTGGGTATTACTAAAGCAAAAACTTTTGTCCTCAAAGGCACCTTTTCGAGAAGGAAAATACAAGCCCTCTACAGGGATACAATATTTTTCTGTCAAATATCTGATAAAAAAGCCTTTAAACAGAATATAAAAAGTACTCTGACAACTCACAAATACAAAGACAACCCATTAAAAAATGGACAGAAGACTTGAATGGACATCTCATCAGAGAAGACCTGCAAAGGCCAATGAACACAGGAGTGCTCTCAGTATATTAGACATTTAGGAAATGCATATCAAACCACAGAAACTGAAAGCACCATGCACCTGTAGAATGGCTCAGCATGAGTGAAAAGACTCAGCTTGCCGTGTGCTGGAGAGTGCGGGGAGCATCTGGCTACCGTGTACTGCCATGGAGTTGTAAACTGGTGCACCTGTTTTGAAATATGTTGGCAGTTTCTTAAAGGGTTAAACCATTTAATATTTGATCTATAATTTTACTTTCATATCTGTACCCTCACAAGTCAGAGCATGTATTACCTAAAAAGCTATACATAAGTCTTCACGGTAGAATTATTTGTATTAACCACAGGGAAAGCATTCCAAATGTCCATGAACCGATGGATGCCTAAAGAAGAGTGGTGCATTCACACAATAACACAGCATTCAGCAATTTACAGGAGCAAACCACTAACACATAGTGTAACGTGAATATACCTCAGAAGCATTTTTTTCAGTGTGAGAAGCTAGATGTAAAAGGCCACTTGTCAAGTGATTTGATTTCCGTGTAATATCCAAAGGGCAGATCTATAGAGACAGAGACAGAGAATGAGTTAACAGTTGCCTGGGACTGGAGGTGGCACTGGGGGCTGACCAGAGAAATGTCATGTAAAGGATTTTCTAGGTATGAAATGTTCTAAACCTAGATGGTGGTGATGGTGGCACAACTCTGTAAATTTACAAAAGATTGATGAATTTTATACTTATATGGTACGTAAAAACTATCTTGGTGAAATTATTTTAAAAATGGGACAATTGCCTGTGAGGCTGTGATTAAATAAATGGATATTTGGTCTGTGCCCCTGGTTTCTGGCATATAGCTTTATCTATTTATTTTTCAGAGTATGGGTGGAGTTTATTGCCGAGAGAGAGAGAGAGACAGAGAGAGTATGTGAGTGAGTAGAGGGAGAGAGAGAGAGAATAGAGGGACAGAGAGAGACTGATTGATTCAAGTGTGAAGGCGGGAAAGCACTGAGATGGTAGTTGCACTGAATGAGGTCTCAGGTTATGTTTATATGATTAACTGGGTCTTTTAAGGAATATTCTTTCCTTTCTCTGAGGCCATTGTTCTACTTTCAGAGAGAAATATGTCTGTGTTTATTCTTTTGGCAGATGTCTCTGTTTAGTGTTTTGAAACCTTGAGATTTTTCTAACCTCTTACCCATCATCTGGACTCTGTATGGGTCCTGAACCTTATCAGTACACTTAAAGGATGTGACATTCTGTCTCTTTTTTTATTAGTATGTGTTTGTAGTACGCAATGATCACATTCCTTGTGGGGAGTTGGTACATGTACATAATGCATATTAATTCTTTTATTTTATCCCCTCCCATCTCTTGGTTGCCTTCCCATATGCAAAAGATCTATCTTGCTATTTCCTATTATCTATATTTTATTTTGTTCTTTATATTTTGAATTTCTCATATAAGAAACTCAGTATCCATTTGCTACAAATGACTCAAGTTTATACTTCTTTATGGCAGAGTAGTCTTCCATTGTTTATAAATGCCATATCTTCTTTATCCATTAATCTGTTAATTATAGGTTATTCCCAAGATTTAGCTATTGTAAATTGTGCTATCAAAAACCTGGGTATGGATGTATCACTGTGATATGGTGTCTTTAACTCTTTCATGAAGACATCTAGAAGGAGAATAGCAGGATTAAATGGAATTTTTTGTTTTAAGTACTGCGTTTGAGCAATCTCCATACAGATTTCCAGGTGCTAGTTTACATTCCCACCAGCACTGTAGAAAGGCTCTTTTTTTTGCACAGCTTTGTCAGCATTTGTTGTTATCTAATTTCTTGATGATAGCCGTTCTTTGAGGCATCTCAGTGTTTTAGTTTGCCTTTCTCTAATGGCGGAGATGTTGAACATTGTTTTGTGTATTTACTGGCCATTTGTAGATTTTCTTCTGAGAAGTGTCTCTTCATTTCACTTGCCCATTTTGTGGTTTGGTCTTTTATTTGGGGAAAGGTCTTTTTTTGAGTTCTTTATATAATGTAGCTGTTAGTTCTCTGTCCAAGGAGTAGCTGGCAATTTTTTTTTTCCTATTCTGTAGATTGTCTTGTCATTCTGTTAGTTGTTTCCTTTGCTGTGCAGAGCTTAAAATTTTTATATGATCCCATTTATTAGTTCTTGTTGTTATTACTTGTGTAATTGGGGTTCTGTTCAGAGAGTCCTTGCCTACACTTATGTCTTTAAGAGTTTTACTTATTTTATTTTCCAACAGATTTTTTATGTTTTAATATTTAGATCTTTGATCCATTTTGATTTTAATTTAGTACATATTGGGAGATAAGGGTCTAGATTCAATCTTTTGCATACAGATAGCCAGTTTTTCTAGCACTGTTTGTTAAAGAGGCTGTCTTTCCTCTAGTATATGTTCTTGGCCCCTTTGTTAAAGATCAGGTGACTGAATGTGCCTACAGTTGTTTCTGCATTGTCTGTTCTGTTCCACTGACCCACATGTCTTTTTTTTTTTGGCAATACCATGCTGTTTTCATCACCATAGCTTTACAGTATAACTTGAAGTTCTGGATTATGATGGCTCCTGCTATGCTTTTGTTGCTCAGGGATGCTTTTGCTCTTCTAGGTCTTTTCTGGTTCCATATGAATTTTAGGTTTGTTTTCTAGTCCTAGGAGGAATGCTATTGTTATTTTGATTGGGATTGAATTAAATTTGTGTATCAGTTCCAGAAGTATGGCCATTTTGACTGTGTTGCTTCTGCTTCTCCAGGAATGGGCTATCTTTCCACATTCTGATGTTCTCGTTAATCTGTTTTCAGAGTAGTGTAACGTTCATGGTAGAGATCTTTCACTTCCTTGGTTAGGTTAATTCCTAAAATAGTTAATTTTTCTTGATGCTATTTAGAAAGGTATTATTTCCCTAAATTGTTTTTGCTGAGCTTATTATTGGTGTACAGGAACACCACTGATTTATGTGTGTTGACTTTGTACCCTGTTATGCTCCTGAATTTGGTTATTAATTCTAGGTGTCTTTTGATGGAATTTTTTGAATCTTCTATGTAGAGAATCACGTCATCTGCAAATAATGATAATTTGACTTCTTCATTTCTATACATATTTCTCATTTATTTTTCTTGGCTGAGGGATCAGGCTATTTTGAACAGAAGTAAGGACAGCAGTCTTATTCTTGATTTTAGAGGGAAGAGTTTTGGCTTCTCTTCATTTAGTATGATGTTGGCTGTTGGTTTGTCATGACTGGTTTTTGTCAGATTAAGATAAGGTCCTTCTATACCTTTTTTATTCAGGGATTTTATCATGAATGGATGTTGGATTTTGTCAAAGGCTTTTTCTGCATTAGTTGAAGTGATCATGTGATTTTTGCTGTTGATTCTTTAAAAATACTTTAATTTTTAAATTAAGTTTATTGATACATTTTAGGTATACATACTGATCACATTCATTATAGGGAATTTGTACCTGTACATGACATAAATTGATTCTTTTTTGCTCATTCCCTTATCTTCTCTTCAACTCTTCTTCCTCTCCTTATTTACAAATGCTTTGTTTCCATTTTTTCCCCTATCATTATTTTTCCTTTCCCGTTCCTTCCTCCTTTGTCCCTTTCTCGTTAGACATTTTCTTACCATTTTCCAATGTCTGTTATACATTTTGGTCCCCATCTACACTTTTGGTTTCTCACAGCAGAGAAACCATGTGATATTTGAATATGTGTGTTTGATTTATTTCACTTAAGAGTACGGTTTGAAGTTGTATCCATTTAGCTTGAAATGCCTCAGGCTTATCCCTTATGGTAGAGTAGTACTCCATTGTATCAAAAAATCCACATTTTCTTCATCCATTCATTGCTTGATGGGCATTTGTGCTGTTTCCAAGATTTAGCTGTTACAAACTGTGCCATTATAAACATGAGTGTGCATATATTGCTGAGGTATGATGCTTTTAATTATTTTGGGAAGATATCAAGAAGGGGAATAGTTGGGTTGCATGGAATGTCTAGTACTAGTTTTTTGAGGAATCTCTATACTGATTTGCACAGTGATTGTACCAGTCTACACTCCCAACAACAGTGGAGAAGGGTTCCTTGTTCTGCACAGCCCTGCCAGCATTTATTATTAGTTGATTTGTAGATAATGGTCTTTCCTTCTGGAGTGAGATGGAATCTCAGTGTTGTTTTAATTTGCATTTCTTAAATGACCAATGATGCTGAACATTTTGTTCATATATTTATATGTTACTTCTATGTCTTCATCTGAGAAGTGTCCATTCATCCAGATGCCTACTTTTGGATTGGGTCTTTAAATTTGGGGGTCTGAGTTTTCTGAGTTCTTTACATGGTCTGAATAGTATTCCTTTGTCTGAGGAGCAGCTGGCAACATTTTTTTCCCACTCTGTGTGTTGTGTCTTCACTCCATTGATAGTTTCTCTTGTTGTGCAAAAGCTTCTTAGTAAGATGAGATCCCAGTTGTTGAATCTTTGTGATAGTTCCTGTATTTGAGATTTTGTTCATAAAGTTCTTGCCTACACACATGTCTTCAAGAGTTCTACCTATTTTCTCTTCTAGCAGATTGAGTGTTTCTGTTTTAATATTTAGGTCTTTGATCCATTTCAAGATACGTGCCTAGTTTTAATCATCAGCATGTGGCAAGTAAATTTTCCTAGCACCATTTATTAAAGAGGCTCTTCCTTCCAGTGAATGTGTTTGGCACCTTTGTCAAAGATAACATTGGTAAGCATGTCTAGAGTTGTTTGTGCATCTTCTAATCTATTGATATTTTTTCTTTTAGACAGGGTCTTGCTATATAGTGCAGGCTGGCCTTGAACTCACTTATATAGCCTAGGCTGGCCTCAAACTCATCATGGCAGTCCTCCTGCCTCAGCCTCATGAGTACTGGGATTACAGGTCTGTGCCACCACTCCTGGCTTGCTGTTATTTATTTAAACAGTTTTTCTTTTTTTGGTACCAGGAATTGAACTCATGACCTCATGCTTTCCAGGCAGGCACTATGCCACTGAGTTTTATCCCTGGCTCTTAAACAGGATTTTATGCCCTTTTTGCTGGCTTCTGATTTTTCCCTTATTCTAGTTAATTTTAGATTAGTCTTCTTTGTGTCATCTAGCAGCTGTTGTATCCATGTTTATGTTTTCCTGTTTTTAAAGTATCCTTGAGTAATTGGTCTTTGAAAGCATCCCTGTCTTCTCATTCTGATAATCTGTCCTCACATTGGTTTCTTCTGCTGCCCATACTTTTAATGTAATTTTTAATCTCCTAGAGTTTTGTTTGTTACCTTTTCATGAACTCTGATTCTGTGTTAAACTGGTCATTCGTGCCTTGAATAATTTTGTTTGTCTCAGATAGCTTTGTGTTAGTGTCTTCTGTGAGCTTCTGATTGTTTTGTTTGTTGCCTCCATTATTAGTGACAGCTCCTGTGAGCCTGCCAAGGACCTTACTGACTTGTTTTTTAAACTCCTCTGTTACACTTTGGGTAATTCAGCTCTGTGGCTTTTGCTCTCCTCTCCCTTAATGCCCCATGGATTGACTTTGGGGGAATTGGGAGTTTTGGTAGGTATTTTATAGCCTTGTCTTCTCATGCTTCTATTGTTTTTGTTTTTGTTTGTGCTTAGATTTGCCACCCCTTATGGTGAGGAGACTTTGCTAGCATGGAGACCTGTTTAATTAGTGTCTTCTTTTCAGTGATTCACTTTGGGTGTGGCTAACTGTAGTCCTTTTTCTGTGTCTCATGGTCTGACTACCTTCCTTAATTTGGAAGGGAGGATGCAGTAGAATTGACCCAGCACCCAGATATCCAGGAATAGGCTAAAGTATTGTTAATGTCACGAAGATAATCTGGATATTGGCTTATGGAGAAGCCTACAAATAGCAACAGTGGTGTGGCCCTGGCAGTATCAAGTAAATCAGCAACAATCACATTGTCTGAGACAAACTGGATATTGACATACTGTAAGGACCAATGCTGTACCACCTTTAACCTTAGAAAGGAAATCTGTAACTAGAGCACAGACACTAAGATAAACCAAATATTGCAGACAGCAAATATCAACTAAATGAGATAACTACACATACACTAATGACAGAAAATAATTCAACAGTAGTAACATAGTGTCAACTATCTAAATATTAGTACAACTTAGTAATTATACTACAGAAGATGTAGGGGACTGGGAAGGGGAGAATGCAAGAGGAAAAATTTGAAAAACTAAACAACTGGAGATGAGGCAGGGGGAGAGAAATGAGACAAATGATACTATTAAGAATATAGAATTAGATAAAGGTAACACAATAGCAATGAGAAGTAGAAGATAAAAAAGAAAGTGAGGAACAAAGGAATAATATGGAGAATAAAAAGTAAAAAAAAATTAAGAGGAAAAGGAAAAAGGAAAAAAAAGAAGCAAGTAAAAGAAGAAATAAAAAAGAACATTCCCTAAACCCTAATAAACTAGTGAAGAAGAGGACAGAGGAAAAAAAATGAGTCCAGAAACAATAAATTCTCTGTATTTTTGAATGAGTGGTTTTCTTTTAGGATGTATAATTTTGGAAGTGAGCAAGTCACAGTTTTCTCTGCTTTGCCTTGTTGTAGCAGAAAATGGCCTTCTCTAGCCAGTCTTTCAGTTGCCCAGTAACAGTTCTTGTTACAAGTTCCTGTTTCTTCTGTCTCTTAGAAACAGCTGGTCACTGTGATATACAGGTGGTCATTATGATGTATATTGAAAGAACCAATCAAAGATGGCCAACTACTGTGCCTCTGTATTTCTCCTTTTAACTCCATAAAACCCTCCTTTCCTGGCCTTTCGGGGCTTGATATTTTGGGAATGTTCCTGATCAGTGCCTGTTAACATTTAGGTAACTCTGCCTCCAAATCCTGGGTGTCATTTTGGTGTTTCTGCTTGCTGTTGCATTTCGTGCACTGGCCAGGGGAAGACCAACTGTGGTGACCTCTTCAGTCACCAGTTGTGGCCCTCATGGATGGACCAAGGACCTCTCTAGATCCTGAAGGGCAGGCATGCCTTTGAGATTTCTCGAGTACCCTTGGAGATCTGGAGGAGGATTCTTGGCTCCCTGCTGAGTGGCTCACTTCGGACTCAAAACGGAGGAGGATGTAATCTGCCTGTCTGCTTGCCTGCCTGATTCTGGTAAAACCCCCAGGGGCTCCCCAGTTAGTCTATTAGTCCTGCTCAGCTCAAGCAGGGGAATCTGATCACCTCTTGTTAGTCAAGACCACCCTCAAGGGAAGGGGGTTGGAATGTTTAACCTCTGACTGCCTGTTGAATGATTGTGTGAGAGAATGGAATGGACAGCATAAGCAATATGCTGCTCCATCTGTGCACCAAGACTGGGAAGCCCTGGTATCAGGGCTGATTAAGGCCTCACCTGTGGTTCTGTGGCAATCAACATATGGCATAACAGAGGTTTTTCACCTTCCTTAGCTGAATTGCACCTAAGTCCCTACAAGAGATGAGGACAGGCGGGCATCTGAATGATCTCTCTCTCTGAGGAGCACTCACCCTTGGCCTGTTTTACCCTCATTTAAGGGTATACAATACACATGTTGGAAGTCAGAGACAGGAACTAATTAATCAAAATCCACAGCCTCTGAATGCAGGAAGAAGTGTTTTTCTGAGATTATGGAATTAAAAATGAAACGAAACCACTAAAAAAAAAAACAAAAAAAAATGCCCATTCTTCCTGAGAATTCCACCTTGGCACCCTCATTAGCTGCCAGCACCTATAACTTTTTGTCAAGTTGTTATTTTCCAGTGTCTGGATTCTAGATCTCAGAGAGGCTGGATTTTCTGCTGATCATCACTCTGCCATTTTCCTCCCCTCTGGCAGATAGCTCCTAAAACCCTTGGTATCTCTGGAGTGACAGGAGTATCTTTTGTATGCTGTTGAGATGAATGGAGGTGAGAGTCTATCAGTTTCGGGATGGTGCTAGTCACCAGAAAGACTAATGCAGGACGAGAGAGTCTACCACACAGTGTCAGGGAAGGGAGAGGGCCTAAAGGTCAGGTTGAACACCTATGGCCAATGATTTGATAGGTCGTGTCTATGTAATGAAGCCTCTGTAAAGCCCCAACAGTTATAGGGATTGGGGAGCTCCCTGAGAGTTGAGCATGTGAAGGTGCTTCAGAGTGATATACCTGGAGAGGGCATGGAAATTCCACACTACCTCTTGCATACCTTGCCCTCTGCATCTCTTTATCTGGCATTCACTGGTATCTTTTGTGGTATGGCTTATAATAAATGGAAGTAAGTGTAGGTGTAGAGTTCTCCCAAGTTCTGTGAGCCATGTCAGTAAATTAATTAAACCCAAGAAACCTTTTATTGCCAGTTCACCAGACTACAGGTACCTATTACTTGCAACTAATATCTGAAGTGGGGTGAATTTGTGGACTGGGGAATCAGACATTATCTCCAGATAGAAAATGTGGCTTCTATTGAAATCTCCTAGAGTTCTAATGCTGTTCTATGGTGTGATGTAGAGTCCTGCCCCTTTGTGAAGCTCTGGATGGCCAAGTAGCCTTTTCTTCCTTTGAATTTCTCATCCCAGCCCACCTGATCTCTAAATGCTGTGTATGCTTAGGACTTGTCCTGCCTCCTGGGCTCAACTGTGTTCTTCCTTGGAGATGACATTCAATGTACTGGTCATGTGTGTGTCTCCCACTCAGAACTCTCTCGCTGGCTCCAGGTTCGAGAGCAAAGCTATATACTTATCCCCTGTTGTACCTACCAGGCAGCTCAGGTGCAATACACTCAAGCCCAGCTTCAGCCTTTTCCTTTGATAGCCTTCTTTGTCTCTGTAAGTGCGGCTGACTTTATTACCTAGATATGTGGGACATCCCCAGTCATATATGGAGATATGTGAACACTCTTGTCACATTACTGCCATCTCCAGCCTAGGCCTTCATCCTGTGATATAGGGCTCTCCTGTGTTCAGGCAACTATACAGAATCATAGGGAAATGCATTGCAGGGGTGATGACAGATGACACAGACTGAGTGGCAGAACAAGTCAGGCCCCTAACCTCCTGATCCTCACAGAGGAAGAACCACTTAGCGTGATACCTCTTAATATAAATGTTTTCATTTAGTTGTAAGATAGCTAAGTCTGGTGGTGAATTGATAGTAGAATTCTTACTGCTACTGCTCCCTGGTGGTAGGGAGTGAGAATATAGATTTCTGTTTGAAGAGAGAAACACTGCATGTAAATAATTCTGCAATAGCCTTTGTTGAGCAAGGGACTTTGTGGAAAAAGGAGTATCACCTTGAAAATGATGATAAAGTTGTAAAACTTGTATTAGGGTTTGAAAGATGTACAGGTATACTGCTAAAGAGAAATTGTGACACTTGTCAAAATGGTAAGAAAGTTTACTCAAGACATTTGATATGAGAGAGATCAGACTCACTCTGAATGCAAGGATAAGTAAGAATTTGTAGCCTAGGTAGAGTGAGGGGGTCAGTAGATAGAAAATCACTAAGAAGAGATATTCAGGATAGGGGAATTCTTGCTAAGCTGACCTAACAGGATTATTAAGGCTGGGAGGATCATGGCCAAACTGATTTTAAAGTGTTCTTGCTAAAACTGGCCCAGTTTTAGCTAAAAACAGGGCCCAAGGATAAGGCCTTGTTGGAAAGACAGCTCACAGGAATCTATATAAAGTTTGGCTAGGAACAATCTTTGTGAATGCACACACACACACACACACACACACACACACACACACACATCATTTTTAGGGACTCAGGCTAATATACTGGTGGGGGTTGGCTGCTCAGGCTCCATGGAGTGGTTGTTTCATTGTCTGCTGCTGGGTACCGAAGGCCCAAGCCAGATAATTGGGTTGGTAGTTGGGAAGGGAGAGTAGATGTGGAGGGCAGTCTGGGGTACCAGAAGCTGACTGAGCCCTAGGGATGGTTGGGTCCTTTGTCAGTTTCTCACTTGTCCTGGCCTTCATGATGATTGGGATTTGGGGGCAGAGGCAGGTTAGAGCCTTTGCATCTCTGCTGACTGTGTACCTGGCTTAGGAGCTGGAGAAGCTGAAGCAGAAAACCTGGCAGGGGCGGGAGGAGCTGTTGGGGGAAGCTGCACTCTTCACTGCACTGGTGAGCATGACCCAACTAACCCCCCCCCGCAAGAGAGACCACCACATCTCCACTGCCTCCAGGTCACACCCAGCAAAGCGAATCAACTACACAGGGGGGGGGGTACTGGGAGGTGCTGTTCCACTTAGCCAAGTAGATACAATGGTAAAAATTTTAATTTTTGGGGGGGCTTCCAGGAAGATGGCGACTGGGTAGGTAGCAGAGAGAGAACCTCCCAGAGGATTACCACCCAGACAATGAAATATAGCAATATGAAGACAGAAAGGAGAGAGGTGTGTACCCTGAACCCAAGAAGGATCTGAAATGGGAACTGAAGCCCTAGGAAAGACCAAGCAAAACCTCTCCTGGAGGAAAGGATCGGAGGGCCGCCGCGGCACAGTCGGAGGGAGAAGAGGCGGAGAAAGAGGAAGCCACTGCTTCAAACACACTCTTGGCCCAAGCCCTCATTCCAGCAATCGCAGCTTCAGCTTCGGAGTCCCACGCTCATGGAAGCCTCCCGACTCGGCCAGGGGAGAGCGGTGTTCCAAGAGCTGGTCCAGGTCTGGAGAGGAGAGGGCCCAGCCAGGAAAAGAGGCAATGGTGGTTGGGAACTTTTGTCAAGTCCAGTGTGAGGATGAGAGGTTGCAACAGCCAGGAGTCCCCACCCTGCAGCAACCTTCCTAATCAGCACCTGGAGGCAAGGTGGAGCCAGAGCAGCCAGTACACATCCACCACACCCAGCTCAATGCCTGCCTCGAGGCTGTGGCCTCCTGCCTCTCTACTCTGTGGGTGGCTGCCAGTGGGGAGCGGTGGGGTGCATCGGCAGCGACATCAGAGCCACAGCAACTCCCAGGGATCCAGCCAAGGAACAAACGGGAACTGGAGCACAACAGCAAGAGAGAGCTGTAGATGGAGGTGGATCACATGGCCCCACGCCCTTCTCACTCCAATATCAAGCAGGAAGCATGAACTGAGTTACTGGGCTTCAGCTCCCACCCTGAACGCCCTCTGTGAGCACCTTGAGCCTCGGTGGCCTGTGCAATCACCACCTGTTCCTGACAGCAATGGGACAAGTCCACAGGCTTCAGGACTCATCCCAAACTACTAATGCAAGCAACAAGAGTGTCTCCCTACAGCTTGCATATATGAACCTTATATGAACCCATGGCGACTGGGTAGGCGCAGAGAGAGAACCTCCCGGAGGAATGCCACTCAGACATAGCAGTGTGGCAACATGTGAAGGACAGAGAGGAAGGAGGTGAATGTCCTGAACACGAGAGGGATCTGGGATGGGAATTGAAACCCTTGGAAGGGCTAAGCAGAACCTCCTCTGGAGGAGGGGATCGCGGATCTGCCATGGGCGCAGTCGGAGGGAGACGAGATGGAGAGGAAGGAGGTCGCCGCTTCGGGCACACCCTTGGCCCGCACCCTCGTTTCCGCGTTCGCAGCTTCAGCTTTGGAGACCCATTGCCCAGCTGCAAGGGGTGGGGAATGGTAATGCTGGAGATCAGGAGGAGGTGGGAGGAGAAGAAAGGGCCTCTGGCATCAAGGCAATGGGACAGAGCCAAAAGGGTCTCAGAGGGTGCCCTGATAGGGGCACGTGCCCCGTGGCTCCTCCACTGAGGGCCCCACGGCTGCTCCGCTGTGGGCCCCGCGGATGATCCACAGTGGGCCCCGTGGCTGCTCTGCTGTGGGCCCCGCAGCTGCTCCTCTTCTGCTCCGCAGTGGGCCCGGTGGCTGCTCTGCTGAGGGCCCCGCTCAGGGCACCTCATGGACTGGACCCGCCCCCACCCATAGCACGATGACAGGGTGGAGCCAGGCTGTCTGCTGTGAGCATATGTGCTTTCCCACCTCCAACCATGGCAGTTTGTATACACTCATGTATGTTATAGTATAGTCTGAGGCAGCTACATCTCTTCCCAAGGCGAGAGTCCAAGGATATAGATAAACCCAGGAGTACAGTTATTATCACAGGGAAGATGACTGATTGAGTGGTAGGGCAACGGAGATGAGGGAGGAGAAAAAACGAACTGATCAAAAGGACCATCATCTGTGTAACCTGAGTACCAAAGATGAAGGTAACATTATGTAGGACAGCATCCAGAGCTAATTCCCTTCCATTTTCTCTATAATTCTGTATTTCCTCCATCGTTTTTGTATTAACAGAAGTGAAGATAACTTTATATTATACAGCATCCAGTGCAAATTCCCTACTATCTTCTCTACAATTTGGTATTCCCTTTAATGTTTTTGTGTTAACTAATGTGAAGATAACTATGTAATACAACATCCAGTGCTAATTCCCTACTATATTCTGTATAACTTTGTATTTTCTGTATTGTTTATGGCTTTTTTGGTTCATATGTCTCCATTCTTTTGTCTTTAAAATAAAAAAAATTTGTTTTTAAATTTTTGGTATGAATCTCAGGTTCATGTTCAGGAAGCAGGAGATGTATTTCCACTGAGAAAACATATTTTTTTTTCTTTTCTGCTGGCAAATTTAATATTTCACTTTTTTTAAACACCCAGGACAACTTTTTGTTTTGTTTTCTCCTTGGCAGATCCATACTTATAGGGTTAGGTGGGTTAGACCTAAAGAGTAGCACTGATACCCACTCCTTGGGTTGAAGAATAGTGATCTGATGCTATATGGTGCTTTCTGATGACCATGAATTGTATTGTGAAGAGAAGAAAAAAGTAAAGTTGCCAGTCCTTTTAAGGTCTTGCTTTTATATATAAAGCACGTAGGGTTTGAGGGGAGTGTATTTCCATAGATCCTTTGGGTCAGAAAGGGTGCATTGGAGATCTAGGAGAGTCCATAGGCCAAGTCAGTAGGGGAAGCTCTCTCCTAAGTTGGAAGCTGTGCTGGCAGGTCCAAGAAGGACAGGATGTGCCCTTGAGCTTGCTTCTAGAGCTAAGGACCATTCCAGCAGGCTGTGGGAGGGACATGGTCATTGCAGAGTGATGTTCCCAAAGGTACAAGGTATCATGTGCTCTTGATGTTTTGGGGTATGGCCTGTATTCTACGGAACTCATGTGCCTCTAGCTCAGTGGGCTTTGGTACCTGGTAGGAGATGCAGCTGACCAGAGAGGCCAGGGAGTATAATAGTAGCCCTTCCTGCTAGGCAGAGGAGTAGAGGCTTGTCCTGGAGTCAGATGTATTGTGGAAGGCATTGATCACTTCTCTTTTCTCAGGAAAGTAGGAAGGGAGGGAGGAAGGGAGGTAGTCAGGGAGGCAGGGAGACAGGCAGGTAGGCACAGGGGTCTGGGGATGGACTGGAAAGAGCTCTGTGGGGTACCTTGGACTGGAAAGCAGCATTCCATGGAGAAGCCAAGGTTTGCTGCCTTTTACTCTCTCCCCTACCCTCCCAAGACAAGATCCTACAGGGGTTTTAGATATTTTGGTTCTTTAGGTAGAAGGCTAGGTTGACATTTTTTACCATCCGGTCTTTTATCTCTGAGTATTGATTTGGAGGAATGGAGATGTATTTGAATATGTGATTATCACTGCTTTTGTCATCTAAACACTCCCAGTGTTTTTGAGCCATTATAGGATGTCTGTTTTGTTCCTCTTGTTCAGTGTTGTGCCAACCTCTCCTGAGTCTTCAGTGCCTCCCCTGGCCTTCCAGGAGGACAAAAGGGGCCAACAGATTCCCTTGGGCCTTTTTTTTTAGTTTATGTAAATTGTAAAGTACTATTGAAAATGAGAATTCTTTATTTTACTACATTTTGGTATGTGAGTAGGGGTAAAATAATATGACTATAATAACTGAAGTTCCTATAATATGGACTAATAGATGGCAAATAGAGGATGTGAGTTGAAGGCCGTACCTGTTGTGCTTTGTTCCTACTATGTGGCGCATGCAGTCTCACATTTGGGTTTTTGTCCCTTAGCTTCATGCAGTGAAGCAGAAAGAGTTCCAATATGAATGCTGGCCAAAGATGAAGGACATGATTTTTACATTCCTAGGAAATACATAGTTTTTGCTTTGGGTTTTCCATTCGCACATGCTCCATGCACCTTGCATTTTACTCCTGGATTGTGTACATAATTTCTTTGGGCATTTTAATTTGATATATTTCCTTTTTCACCTGGCTAGGGGAGGAGGGATGCGATGCATATGAATTGCTTTGTTATAAAGAACCCTGGGGGGGGGGAGTTCTTCAATAAAAGGGTATAATTTATTTCCATTGCAATTTATATAATCCCTTTTGTTTGCTTAGAAATAGAAAAAATTGAACAAAATCCAGCAGAAATGAAGGGGAACTTTCAACTTTCCATTACTTCTGTGTTGAAGAGATAAATGCTGTGTAGTACAGCATAATAGCTACCTTCTATTAAAATGCATTTTTGGTGGAAAAATCACTCATATAAAATAATGAGGTAAAGAAAAACTATCAGTATGTCAAAATCCCAAATATATTAGTGGGTTTACTAGTTCTGGGAAAATATTAATTTTTCAAGTTGTAGGTGAACCAAAATAGAACATCCCAGGGCAGCATCAAAAGGGCCTTTTGCAACTTCTTGAAGGTTTAGTTTCTGCAGGATAGTGTGGCTCCAGTGGTGTAAGGTTTTCAGCAGTGGAGCATAGTCCTGCTGTTCTGTTCACTGGTCCACTGTCTACTGTATAAAGTGCCACAATACCATGCTCCATGTCCTGTCACTTCTGGCCTGGAACATGGCAATACATCCTAAAGAATCTTCCTATCTCCAAGTCTTCCCTTTCTGTCCCAACCCCTGTTGCATAGTAAAGTGATTTGCCTAAAGCAGATATTTGCCTGTTGCATTTTTCTGTGCACATAGTATTAGAGCTTCTCATTGCCCACAGAAATGAAGGCCAGGTGCCTTGGGATTGCTGTGTGCCATTCTTTCTGGGCTATCCTAGTCTCTAGAGCAGGACTTCCCTGTCTAGCTTCCCACGTGTGCACTGGCCTTTCCCCACCCCATGGCATCCTGGACACCTGTAGGTAGCAAAATGCTTCTTTCTTGGTGGGGGGGTTTCATATGTAACAGTGCTTATGACACAGCATACTGCTGATTGATTTTTGTGTTCATGATTTGTTGTGTGAAAGCTGTGCAGCTTGAATTAGGTCTGCTTTATTTATTTAGTTTTTTAGGTACCAGCACAGCACAAAGTGTGGTTCATTGAGGCTTAATAAATGCTTGTTGAATAAAATTGCCTTGTTTTTCTCTGGTATTGCTTCCTTACCAGAATGTGAGCGTTAATGCTTGTCTCCTTGCTATAAGATTGTAAGAATTGGACAATGTGTATAAAGAATACTGTTAAGTGTATGGATTGCTTTCTGACTTCCAAAGAATGTTTCAAAATGTGCTGCTCTTAAACTGATGAAACTTGCACTTTTCTTTCTGATGAATGTGTATGTCATTCCTGGGGTAGTCAAATGACCTTGGGAAAGATGCTGAATGTGTAGAGAGGGGACATAAGGGTGCTTGGTTTTGGCAGAGGAATATATGGACTGTGATCTTTAGACTCAGGCAGAGCTGGCTTTGCAGCCTGGCTCTTCTATTTATTAAATGTGACCTTTAATAATTTATTGACTTTACTAAGCCTGATTTCCAACTATAAAATTAAGAATTAGTGTCTGGTTAACTGAAGGATTATGAGAAATGTGTATCAGCTACTTGGCATAGTGCTGCAATAATAGGAACTTAGCATTCTCATTTACTTTACCTGCTTGACAGGTAGGTGTCCCCCCACCCGTGATGCTGTACAGTTTTTAGCTTGAAGACTTACACATCTTTAGACTCTTAGTATCACTGAAAAATTTGTGCAGCAAAGTAACCAGCTAAGGGTATAAAAACATGTTTGCTCAGCGGGATTGTCACGGTCAGGTGGGAACAGATGGGAAACTTTTATTTTTGGCTATATCTGACTCTAATATTTAACTAACCAATTTTCTTTAAAAAGAGTTTATCTCAGTGGTGTGCTACAGGTGCTTATTTATTGCTAAGTGTGACTTAAATGACCAAAATGTATGTGTCTTTGTATCAGTGATGTGTCAAGTAAGATAAGTGTAATTTCTGATAATGCAAGGAAAGATGGAGTGGTAGTGTTTTCACTTGGAAGTATATTCTGCACGTTGGAGGAACTGGAAAAGGCCATGCAGGCCATGTGGACTGGGCTGTGGATCTTGCTCAGGGCTCGGCATGGTTTTCTGGACAGAAGACAGGACAAGAACTTGGGACTGAGACTTTATCCTCAGTCTCTTGTTTTCTGTCACCTTATTTCTTTAGCCTTCAGTTTCCTCCTTAGAGGACAATGGTAATTGACTGATCATTCATATGCATTTATTTGTTTATCAAACAGCTCTGTTGATACTTTCTGTCACTTCCATGAGAGGAGGTTAAGATCCACTCACAGGCATGGCTAATCCATAGCACATAGTCTGCTTGCCCTCTTTTAAAAAAATATAATAAAAATACATAAAAAGGACATTTTGTAACTTGTATTTTATATGTGGCGCAAAGCTATCCCTTTTCACTCAATGCAGCCCATGCAAGCCTCAAGGTAGGACATCCATGACTACTACAAATTTTACTGAGCACCATAGAGAACTCCTATAACCTCCTGTCATGGGTATACCCACAGCTTTCTGACAGTTTTGACTATGACCTGCAGTAGGAAGTATGTTGTGTATGGGTAACCGAGGATTTCATACAGTGATGCCCATTTTGCTGTATGCAATGTGCTGTGTTGGTCTACTCATGCTGCTGGTGCAAAGTGCCACATGCTTGGTGGTTTGTACAATAGATGTTCATTTTTCACAATTCTAGAGGCCAGAAATTAGAGATCTGAGAGAGAAAGGTGACTTTTGTGGATATCATTTAAAAAAAGAGATTGAGATTAATTAAAATTAATAGTATCTAAGCGGAAGGGGGTGTCTTTTAGGGGAAGAAATCGCATGTCCTTTGATAAAACAAAGGAATGTTAGGGTTTATTTCTAATCTCTCTGTACAAATAACCCCTCCTTTAGGGCCGGCCTGTTTTTGGAGGTCCTTCCAGAATACCTGCCGTATATTATAGAATTCTAGGTCTGGTATATTGGCTTTGGCCACTTGTCAGTGGCCCTGTGGATCCAGGGTACATAGAAAATGTCAGTCTACAGAAGGCTGGTGTGAGAAAGTGTTCACGTGACTAATGACTGAGCCTGTTGGCTGCAGTGCCCACATTTTAAGTGTATCATTGTGACTGTTTGTCACTGTGAAAATGCTCACTAGGTACCCAACAATGCTCTTTACATTTGGGCCATTTCAATCACTTCAACCGTTGATTTTTTGGGAGAGCTTTAGTGGAACTAGGGAAGCTGAAGAAACCCAGGGACTTCTGATTCTGAAGGCTCTAGCATGTGTTTGAATCACCCCAACCCCGATGTACAAGACAGAGCTAGACCTGTAAGAAAGGTGTAGCAGTGGCTGTAGGTGGATTTAGAAGAGATAGAACAACTATTTACAAAGTTGGAAATGTGGCCTCTAGGAATGCCTCTGTGGGTTGGAGAGGGGACAGTGCTCATACTGCTGGTAGCAAACTGCTGGAGGTGAGGAGGTTGCAGGTGATCCTGGGAACTACAGGGCCATCCACGGTGGCAGCAGAGGGAGCAGCGTAAGCAGAACAGCCTTTACCCACTCAGAGCAATTCTTGCTCATGTCTAATAAGATGGAACGGGGCCCATTAGGCCGCACTCCAGGAGCTCCGCTATTAGCTGTTACCTCTCATCTTCACCTCCCTCCGGTAGGGTATTTTGGATTTGGGTTAGAAAGTTCACAGTAGCACTTACTGTGTGCCCTCACACATAGCCTCGCATTTGATCCCCGCGTGGCCCACTGTGCCCACAAGTAGCAGCCTTGAGCAGATGGCTTCTGTGTTGCCCCTCTGCCCCGTGTGGAAGTGGAGAGTTGGGTCATGAGCTTGCCCTTCTGATGGCCTGGGCCTGAGTCTCAGCTCAGTCTCTGCATCCCAGGGATTTATGCATTCCAGTCTTCTCCGTCCATTGCTCACATGTCACCATGATGGCATGCTGAAATTTGATGAATTTCTCACTTGCTCAACCATTATTTATCTTTAGAATACTTTTTTGTGTTACATCTCTCCCCAGCTGCAGCACCTTTGAGATGCAGAGAAAAACTGGCCAGCCTCTGCCTCACGAGGGCCCCTGGGTCCTGAGAGTGTACCTTCAGTGTGCCGGGCTCTGGTGTGTGTGCTTTTACATGCATGAGCAGCTTGAATCCTGACACTTGCCTGATGAGGGGAGAGATTAGTATGAGGCTTATTTACAGGGAGGAAGTTGAGGCAGAGGAGATGAGCTAGCATTCCACAGCTCTCCTGAGTGGGCTGGAGGAACTGGCATTCCACCTGGCTGTCTTGCCCTGGAGGCCGGTGCTGCAGCCGTTGCCTTCAGTTGTCTCCAGCAGGCTCAGTGCACTCGTGAATGTGGAATCTCGTCACCACACAGTGACAAGAGCTGAACCCACCAAAGGCTGTGTCAGCTGGCATTAAATACCACACCTCTAGTTTGTCCCTGGTTATCTATCAGCTTAGATATGGTTGTTATTCGTTTGAAAGACAAGAATTGGATGAGATAGAAAATGTCAGATTTAATTTATTCAGCTACTCTTTCATTTTGCCTCCAGCTCATTACTTTGCTACTCAGCCCAAAGAAAATGCATTAAAAGTTTGCCATTCATCAGTGTCACAGTAAGACTGGACCTGGCCCAGTAAGGCTGTGCGGTAGTGGGGCCTTGATCTTGATGAGATGGACCTCAGTCTTGCATTTTACCATGTTTCCTGGGACAGTGGGGTGGGTGGGCAGGAAATGAAGAAAGTAGTGTGTTTCCTACATATTTCCAGTTGCCTTCTGGTTTCAACATTGCTTTTGCCCATCTCCCACCTCCAAACCAACTCTCTCATTAGCTGCAGGGCAGAGAGGCTATAGCCAGAGGCAGACAGGATTTGGAACCCTCAGTTGGCTTTCAGCTACCTCTGGAAACAGTGGAAACATCTGTTGAACAAAGTCTTGTTTTATTGTAACTTGTGATCATCAAAAAATCTTTCACTTTAAATGCTAAGTACCATTACTTTAGGGATATGACACAGAAGCATGTTGATTTCACTTATATTACCTGGAGGAAGAAGACTGAGCAGCTGGAAGAGAAGTTTTGGTTTAGGAAAGTTATGAAATTAGTTATACATTAAAGACAATGATTTGTTATAAAAAAAGAGTTTATTAAACTAAAAATTATAGTGAGGGTAAATAACAACATGGACTAAAAAATTCTTTGAAGATTTATGGTAGGAATTTAAGATGAAGCTCTTGGTCTACTCAAGATATACTTTTTCTTTTTGTAACAGGAATTGAACTCAGAACTTTGCCCTTACTTGCCAGGCAGGCACTTGTGCCACTGAGCAGTATCCCTGGCCCTTCAAAATACAGTTTTTTTAAAACAAAAATTTGTATGTGATTTTACAGATAGACTTCCATTCATGATCTCTGAGCTTTGGTTTCTAAGTGAAGGGTGACAATATCTCCTGAATGTCTTAGAAGATCCTAAGACCTCTTCGTTTCCTATTTAAGCGTGTTATCATTTTACCGTCTTGGAAGTTTAAATTTTTTCTGAGAAGTCCTCAAATTATTCTACTTATTCTGTATCCTATTAATTGTTTGGAATGTCCATTCTAGTGGTTGCATTTCTCTCATATGGGGTTCCCCTTCTCCCTTTCATGGTCATAGCCCTAGTTCACACTTTCAGTCCCTATTATGTGGATCACAAAAGAAGACTCTTAACATCATTTCCTGTTTCCTGGGTTTGTTCCTACCAACCAATACTTCACTCTAAGGCTAGAATTCTTCCCCGAGCTCATAGGCTGCACACATTCTGTTCTTCACCAACTTACAGGGACTGCTCCTCATCTGTCTCGGATGTACTTAGCTCCACCTCAAGAACATTCATGATTTGATGCGAACCATCTTTTAGCCTGATTTCATACTTTGTCCATCACCATGACATATGTTTCATAACTGTGGGGCATTTTTGAATTTTAGACTGGATGTGGTTTTCATGCTGTTCCAATTGTAGCATCATTTGTTCTTGTTATTAGGAGATTAGAAACGTTTTTCTTTTAATTGCCTTATTATCCTACTTAGTCTTCATCATTTTATTATGTTCGGAGAGTAACTTCTCTGTTTGTTTCCCTCATTAAATTATGGACTCCTTGGGAACAGAGACCATGTTTTATTCACGTTTTATTGTTCATCATTTTGACAAGGCTTTTACCCAGAAAGTGGTCAATATATGTGGAAATAATTTAACATTGCCTTCTCTCAAATTATTTCTTAAAATGTATTGAGACTCCATAGAAGGCATAGAAGATTATGCTGTTGTCCTTAAAGACATGGGTAGCAGTTGAGTGGTATAAGATAGGAAGGGTATAAGATACAGGGTAGATAGATATTCAGTATTTATAAGTGAATATTTAGTGACATATGCAATAGTTTTAGATTAAAGGGGGATGGCCAAACATACTACAAATGAGAGATTGTAATGAAAATGTAGAAGGCATATTGAACTAGATGTAAGTCTTTCTAAGCTTTGATTTCCTTGTCTATAGAATAGGGATAACAATAGCACTTTGGTAAGATTTTGGAGACAATTTAATGAAGTAACATTATGAAGTTCTTGGCACAGTGCCAGCTATATAGTCTATTCTCACAAAATGTCAGTTTCAGATACAACTATTGTTTCTAAGTACTGTTTCTAAGTACATCTCTGTGACACTAGAAAAGATTATAAATTAAGCTTTTGCCTCTGGGAATATGAAGGAAACTCAGAAGTTCTTCATGCCACTGAAACTATATGATATAGTGCTTTTCGTGCATATTGAGCATTTACAAACAAACTGACATCCTTATAGCCAAATGATTTCTGAGAAAGGCACCAAGAACACGCATTTGAGCAAAGAAAAACTAGATGTGCTCATGAAGTGGGATGAGATGAGACCCCTGTCTCTCACTGTGCAAAGGTCAACCCAAGATGTTTTAAACTCTTAATTGTAAAACCTCAAACTAAAAAACCAGTAGAATAAAACAGGAGAAATGCTTTATGGTATTGTTCTGGGAAAGGATTTTTCTTTTTCTTTTCTTTTTGCCTTTTTGAGACAGGGTTTCACTATGCAATTCAGACTGGCCTTGAACTTACTTTGTAGCCCTGGTTGGCCTTGAACTCAAAGCGAACCTCCTGCTTCATCCTCCCAAGTAGTGGGATTACAGCTGTGCACCACTACGCTTGGTTTTGGGCAAGATTTTTCGAGAATATAAAAGCAGAGGCTTTTATACAACAGCAACAAAATAGACAAATGAGGTTGCATCAAACTGAAGATCTCTGCACAGCAAAGGGAATACTTGAGTGAAAAGATTACCTACAGAATGGTAGGAAATACTTGAAAACTGTTTATCAGACAAAGAATTCAAACCCTGACTTTTCCTTATAAATTCTTTTCAAAAAGTCAATTTCATGTATTCAAAGTAATTTTTATTATACAAATAATGCATGCTCTTTTTAGAAATCTTGGAAATCATAAACAAATGTAAAAATTATGCATAACCCTACAGAGAAAAGCACTGTTAACATTTTAGTGTATTACTTTTCTATTGCTTTTTAATATTTAAAAAACATCTGATTTTCAAAAATTGAATTTTCTTGGTGAATATAATTTTGTATCCTGACTTTTCATATAACATAATACGTTTTCTTTTTCGTACCAGGAATCAAACTTGGGATCTTGTGCCTGCCAGGTTGGTGCCACACCACTGAACTGTATCGCCAGCTTCACATTTTCTGTATTATTGAAGACTTAAATATATGTCATTTTTAATGATGACATTAATTTTTATCATGTTGCTGTGCTATGGTTTATTTAGTCATTATGCCACAGTTGGATGTGAAGATTCTTTCTAATTATCTAGCAAGTTTTAATTTTTGTGTATTTATTGATAGTGTAGGAAAATAGATTGCAGAGGTGGAATGGGGAACAGGAATAGCTCCTAGAGACAGGAGGGGTCCTGAACGGGTTGCCTAATAAGTTTTTTTTCTTTTTTCTTTTGGTACTGGGTATCAAACTCAGGACCTTGCACTTGCCAGGCAGGCACTTATTCCACTGAGCTATATCCCCAGCCCCCAAGTTTTTATTCTTAAGGTAACTTCTCCTTATAGATATTATATTAAAACCTCTGGAATGTTTAAATATTTCTAGGTAGCACTTTAAATAGATAATTATATGGCTTAACAGAATTGCTTTTTATTTTGGTGGAGTGTGTTTGTAGACATGAAAGGAACACAGAGAAATACTTAATTTCTTGGTACACTTGAGTGATTGCTTGTGAGGGACTCCAGCCTGCCACTATGTAAATTAAGTGAAGCACAAATCTAAAGTAATGTTAATGGGAGGCTGTTAATGTGGCTCACGGCAAGTTTATCCAAATTCATCAGGGTTCTGTTAAGGAAAAGACTTGTTTTCTCATTTCATGACAGGTCTTAGATATCTCCTGGCTTGTGATAGCATTAATCTTTAGAATGGTGGTGGGTGACTTTTTCATCATCCTTTGTAGCTGGATCATTATGCTACTAGAATGTGTATGTGGAGGGAAGAAAAGCTGAGTTGATTTTTCTTGCTCTACAAGACTTGCTGCAGATGTTGGATGGCTGTTCAAGATAATGGTTTTTCTTACATGTTGGAGCACAGTCTGGGTGGACAGTGTGATAAAATGAGGAAAGAAAAATTCTGAGCTCAGAGCTTTTGAGTTTGAATTTTTGAATTTAATTTAACCACTTATTACCTCAGTTCACTTCTTGGAAGTCACAAGTTTCAAGTTGCCCTTCTGTAAAATAGGTGCAGTGACACTCAAGGAAATGTTTTGTGTGGTAGAAAGCATACCAGATCTGAAAAGCTGGGTGTCAAAATCTTAGTCTTGCTTACTTGCAGTGTGACTTTAGAGAGCTCTTTGCTATCTGGATCCCCAGGTGTCTCTTCCCTATGAGATGATAATGATAATGTCTTACTCACTGGGAGGGTTATATCAGACCGTGCAGGTGTGGCCCAAGCGGAGGACTTGACTTTGAAACCCCGCCCGTGTGCACTTTAAATCCCGCTCACTCGCTGGAGCACTAGTCACCATGGTCCTTCTTCCCACTTGTTTTTCAACTTGCTGCTCTTAGATTCCTGCAGCTACTAACGTTTCTTTGGAAGATCACAAAGGACTACTTAGCATGCAGGTGTGGAGATCTTCGTGAACATTTCTATCGCATTTACCCCTCTTTTCATCCTCTGGATTCTTTTTTTTTTTTTTGCCAGACAAGAGCTGGTGTTTATTTATTTTTTATTTTTTATTTTTTTACAAAATTGTACAGAATATAGTAGGGAATTAGCATTGGATGTTGTATTACATAGTGCTATCTTCACATTAGTTAACACAAAAACATTAAAGGAAATACCAAATGATAGAGAAGATAGTAGGGAATTTGCACTGGATGCTGTATAATATAAAGTTATCTTCACTTCTGTTAATACAAAAACAATTGAGGAAATACAGAATTATAGAGAACACAGAAGGGAATTAGCTCTGGATGCTGTCCTACATAATGTTACCTTCACCTCTGTTACTCAGTTACACAGGTGATGGCCCATTTGATCATTCAGTTTTTCTCCTCCCTCATCTCCGTTGCCCTACCACTCAGTCATCATCCTCTGGATTCTTGAGTTTCATCCCAAACTTCTAGGATTCTTCTCAAACCCATTTATTAGTTCTTCTGTTTCTTACTGCCCCTCACCTCTGTGTTTCTAAGGATACTGTCCTTGGGCTCCGTATGTTTCTTTTGTTACCCACTCATTTAGGAAGTGTTACCTTTGCTGGTTTTCCTGGAGCTCAGGAGTTTACCCTATGTGCAGTGCACTTTCCTTGTCACCATTAAGCAGTCTTGTTGGTCTCTCCATCCTCTGGGCGATCCCTTTGTGATCCAGACTCGCTAAGTCTAGGACAGTGTCCTGGGTCAGATCACCTCACGCTTCCCCTCATCCTCTAAGACTGCCTGTCCTGCCGGCCTCCACACCTGACCTCCTCAGGGCTCCCCTGTTGTCAGTCAGGTCTGTCTCCTGCTTCAGCTCCTGTGGGCACTAGAACATCAGATCCTTTCACTCTGGCTCATAAGTAATTAATTAGAACTGGCGTCCTTGATCATGTCTAAACATGTCCAGATCTCTAGGACTTCATACCACACCTGGCACATACTGTGTCTCAGCAATTGATTGTGTAAATTGTTAGACTTACATCTAAGTGTTTTCCTTTCCCCCATGCCTTAGAAACTGCCCTGATTTGTATTTGTGTGTCAGTGCATAGCAGTTTTGTAAGGCTTGAGTTTTTTCTTACTATGTAGTGCTCTGGGATTGGCATCTGAGAACTTGGGGTGCTTCCTGGCACTCTTCCTTCGTGGCGGGTCCTAAGTGCTGCTGATATTTGCCTCTTTAATTCTGCATTTTTAGTAGTGAAAATTCTGTGTTGTTTTTGGTGTTTTATTTTCTTTTAATTATTTGTCAGATTGTGGAATCAAGGGTTATACTGGTTTTATAACAGAAGCTGGAAAGTCTTCTTGCTTTCTCTGTTTTCTGAAACTTTGTGCAGCATAGATACTGTTTTTCCCTTTCAGGTTTGGTATGAGTTATGCTATCTAGGATTGGAGCTGTTTTTGTGGGAGTTTTAATAAATATACAGGGCTATTAAGATTATCAATTTTTTGTGTCCTTTCTCCCTCTAGAAAATTTATGTATTTCATCAAAGATATCACATTTGTTGGCATGTGGTTGTTTATAACAACCCTTTATTATCCTTTTAGTGAGGAGGATATATCTCCTGCTTATTCTGGATGTGTTTGATTTGTGTTTCTCTCTTAGGAGTTTATTAGTTTTATTAATTATTTTCAGAGAACCGATTTTTGAAGTTGATTTTGTTATTTTTTCTATTTTATTATTTCCTTTCTACTTTGTGTATAATTTTATTTTTTTCTAGCTTTTACAGTAGAGACTTAAATATTTGATTTTGGACCTTTTAAAAAATATAAACATTTAAACATTTAAATTTCTCTTTAAGCTCTGTTTCAGGTGCAGTGCGCACGTTTTATCATCATTCATTTACAGAATTTAACTTTTGTTTTACTTGGATGTGTGTGTTGTTTCACTTTCAAGTACTTAGAGCTTTTGTAGGTCTGCTATTGTTACTGATTTCTGTTTTAATGTTGTTATGGTTAGAGAATATACTATGTTTGATTTCAGTCTTTCAAAATCTATTGAGATTTGTTTTATAGCAGAACATATGATCTATCCTGGTGAATTACCCATGAGTGCTTCAAAAGAATTTATATTCTGCAGTTGATGGGTATAGTGTTCTATAAATGTCAATTAGTAGAAGATGTTTGATAGTTTGTTCAAATCTTCAGCATCCTTATTGATTTTTGTCTACATATCTTCTAATTATTTTAATAAAGAAATGTTAAAACCTCTAACTTTAGAGAAACTGTAAATCTTTGTATTCCTTTATTTGTTTTAAAAAACAAATGGTATGCATTTGAGGCTTATAACATGATGTCATGGGGTAAACGTAGATATTAATATGGTTACTATGGTGAACTAGATTAACATATCTATCATCTTACATAGTTTTTTATGACAAGAGCAGCTGAGGTGTATCTGTTTAACAAAAATTCTTAATACAATGCAGTTTACTAACTTAGCTCTCATATTCATGTTAGAGCTCTAGACCTGTCCATCCTGCATATTAGCTACTTTGTACCCTTTGGATTGATCGCCCCAATATCTCTGTCTCCTTGTGCTCCTTTAAAAAATTGCACATATAAGTGATTTATGCAACATTTATCTTCTGTTTCTGGATTATTTCAATGAGTATAATGTCTTCTAGTTCTATTTTTAGACAAATGGCAGGATCTTCTTTTTTAAGACTGAATAATATTCAGTTGTATATATCTCACATTTTCTTTATCCATTTGTTTCATCAGTAGACCTTTAAATTGTTTCTGTATCTTGAATATTGTGACTCATGCTGCAGTGCACATTGAACCCAGATATCTTTCAGAGGGAGTGATTCCAACTCCTTTGGGTATATGCCCAGAGAAGGGATTGTGGGCTTGGATTGTAGATGTATTTTTATTTTCTTTAGGAACCTCTTTACTGTTTTTTAAACTGTTTTCTCTAATCTATGTTTCAATTGACAGTATTTCCTTTTCTCCCCAGTGTAATTATGTTCAGAGATAGATAATATTCATTAAAACAATTCAAATATTAATTGTGGTTTCTTTAAGTGGAAATACTAGAATTGATTCTGAAAATGCAATTTCAGATTGTGTCAAACCACATCTGTACTTCTCCCTCTCTATTCTTCCTTTTCTTTTGTCCTGTTTTTTTTTTTCCTCTCCGATTTGGGAAAAACTTTCCTTTTTTCTATTCTTTACCTGTTTAGAACACCATAACTGACCTACTGCAAACATGGTTGTTGCAAATTATTATTTTGAAGAAACAAGAATAAATTGTGAAATTATAATGTGCTGGTTTTCATGCTGGTGTCAACTCTTGAAATACTAAATGGTGTGTGAATTGTTTATGATAAAAAATTTGGTGCTCACATTTTCTGCTTCTATTAAGAACAATATAATTAGGTGACAACTAGTTTTTCTTAAAAATTTTCTTTTGTCTGCATGCATTCTTTAACTTCTGGAGTGAAAAGCATAGCTCTTGAGGGCATCAGATGCTCTAATTTGGCTGAAGTAATTGTTGGATATCGTGATAAAAATGAAATGGGATATATTGAGTTTTAGTAATTTAAGGAGTTATGCTTTGAGAATGTTAAGATTTATGAGAAGCTTCACTGCAGTTTGGCATGAGGAACAAACATTGGCAGCCAGCAGGTCCTTGTCTCTTTTTCTGACCTTATGGTGACACAGGGTAGCAGTGGTCAGACCTCGTCTGTGTTGATGCTGGAGGATTCGTTCACCTTTGTTTCTTTGTGTGGCCTTGAGTAAATCATCTCACTTCTCTATACCCAGTAAATAATATCACTATGAAGTAGTTTTAAACATAAAGGTACAAGGAATAGTAAAACAGCTCCCTGTATCCCAGCTACTGAGGTTCAGTGGTCTTTGAGCTTTGCATACAATTTACTTCACCTTTTGCTTTTTTATTTGTCAGATTCAAGAAAATCCCAGAGACCTCATGTCATTTCACATCTTCATACTTCAGTATGCATTTGTAAAAAATAGAATTTTATTATATAATAATGTTAATATTATGCTTAAAGTTACTAATTATTTCTAGTAGCATTTAATACCAATTTATAATCAAATTTATGAGATTTTCCTCAAGTTAGTTTTTATCATCTTTCAAGGGGGTTAATAACGCTTTTACCCTCCTTTGGCGGTGATTTTGTAGGAGGGTATTACATACCCATTTCAAAGGAGAGCATCTGAAGGTTCTGTTACATACTAGGATCCCTCGCCTTAGGAATTTTATAGTCTGAAAAATGTAGTATAATATTTGGCACACAGAAAGTGCTTAGCAAATGAAATTGTGAGCAGTGAGAAGATATTCTCCCCTTTAAGGAGCTTGTAGCACCAAACCCTTTGTATTTAGTCATCAAACTTAAAAAAAATGTAAAGTGAAATCACTTAGAACCTCAGCACTTTAAACATTCTGTAAATTGTCTTTTCTCTGGAAAGGCCTAGAGAGACACTAAGCATTCAGTAGCTGTGAGATTCTCCAGGTTCTCTGGTCTCTGAACATTATTTCCTACTTAAAGGAATCAGAGCTTTTAGAGGTGGTTTAGTTCAGGTCTGGGGTTGGAAAGAAAGCAAGCTATCAAAGAGTAATGTCCAAAGGACACAGGAACTAACCTGAAGGGACTCCCATGGACAAAAATGGGACAATCTGAGCATCAAAAAGAATGTGACACCAAGCAAGTACATAAAAATCTGCTGCTTGACAATGGTACTGAATAATATACAACTCCTTGGTCATCTCAGAAGCTACTCAGGCACCATTTTCTATGCAGTGAATGAAGCCAAAAATGCAAGCATGTATTAATCTTGCTGTCAATATCATGTTTTAGGATAACCAAATGGTTGATGAGGAGAAAAATCCTTCCTTAAATACAAATTCTGTTATAAGTGCAGAGAAATTACAGAATTAGAAAGTCACCATTTTGTAATCCCTGATTAAATAACAGATCTGGGCAACAACTTATAGCAGATGCTCAAATCTCTTAGGAGAAAGGTCAGTGGGAACTTTATAATTGATAGGCCGTGCTGGGGATTGAACAACAGCAGCTCACTCTGCAAACCTCACTAAAATGACCATGATGTCCTGTGGTCGCAATGTGAAAAGCAAAGCTGAGAAGCAGTCATGTTCCTGTGCCCTGCGGAAGTCAGCACCTCTGGGTGGGTGTGTGGCGACAGCCGTGAGAACAGGAGACCATTAAACATCACCCTATGACTTGATCGTGTCCCTGGGCCTTCTCTGTTCCTAAAGCAGACTGTTCTACATTAGCAGAAGAGTAGTATTTGACTATTGATGTTTGGGGGTCTGAGTCTATTTCTGGTGCTGTTACAAATACCACAGTCTGGATATTTTACAAAGAATAGGACTTTATTTCTCACTTTTGGTGGCTGGAAGTCCAAAATGAAGGCACTGCCATTTGCTAAGGGCTACTCTCTTCTTGCTAGAAGGCACCTTGAATACTGTCTTCCACGGGAGGGAAACACTGTGTCTTCACATGTCTGTAGATAGAAGGATATAAAGTATGAGAAGGGGCCTCTTATTATGGCATTTCCTTTTATTGTGGCACTGATCTGTTCACAAGGGCAGAGCCCTTATGACCTAAAAACTCCCCCAAAGTCCCCATGTACTTGAATTAGGGGTAAAGTTTCCAAGACATGAATTTGGGGGGACACACTCAGACCACAGCAGTGGGCAGAGCGTAAACATGCCTAGCAGGGAGCCATCAGGCATAGCTATGGCAGTCAAAGGGAATAAGTGAGTGCTGAGGTCTCTCGACTTCATAGAAAACCCTTGGCACAGGCATGAAGGTTCCTGATGAAAGAAAGGCCGGGGACTGTGCCTGACCTCAGCTGCTGTGTACCTTTCTTCCTTACTAGCCAGGCTACTCACAGCTTAGGTAGGCTGCAGGCTGGACTGACTTTTTGGATACTTCATGAGTAGCACTAGACATCACTGATAGATTCATTTCCTTCTTCATTTTAGCAGTGTTTACTGAGAGAGAGAGAGTGTGTGTGTATAATTTAACCTAATAAGACACCTAAACTATAAGTGCTCTACTCAACATTAGGCAAATTAGATAATTTTCATAGTGTCAGCTGGAGCCCTTTGGGGGACTTACCATATATAAATTGGGGATGATTTGATTATTTAAAGACTTTTTTCATGTTGCGGATTATCATTACTGTATTGTATTCAAAAGTAATTCTGCATACTTTCTTGCTTCCTAAAGAAAGCTGTGTAGACAGAAAATTCGAACAGTAACAGTTTATCAGTCAGTATCTGTGCCTGAGATCTAGAAAGTCTTTGCCTTGGTGTTTATTACTTGTCATCCCTAGCCTGAGTGGAGCACTTAGGCTAACTCTGTAGTCCCCTACCTACTTCCTGTCCACCGCCTGGGATCACTGTAAGTGTAGCTGGGTGGTAGTGATAGAGCAGTGGTCATCATTCTGGCTCATCCAGTGCTCAGTCCCTGGGTCATTGCTTTTCTTTCTTTTTTTTTTTATTTAAAAAAATAAAAGTACAAAAACATACGAACAAACAGACACCAATTAGCATAAAAAATAGTACAGTCACAACTAATCTACAGACAAGGTGACATGGTCTCAACAGTGGTTATTGCTTTATCCATTGATATCTTCGAAGTGTAATTATATGAACCCATATACAGACATGCAAATTTAGTCAATTAATCTTAACAACAGAAAAAATACAAAGACCAAAAATCCAAAGACAAAAAACAAAACAGGCAAACAACAACAACAACAACAACAACAACAAAAACCACCAATAGTTGCTGCTTTGCATATTGATATCTTCGAAGTGTGTGTTCAGGATAACACATACAGACATACAAGATTGATCAAATAACCCGTCATCGATTATTCCTTAGCATTAAGTGATATAATACAATAGT
>PVLD010016824.1:0-35255 GCA_004027595.1 Dinomys branickii
TGCACTTGCTAGGCAAGCGCTTATTCCACTGAGCTATATCCCCAGCCCTGTGAATTTATATTTGAAAAAAACATTGAATTATACACTTGAAATGAAGGACTTTATGGCATCTTATAGCTTTCTGAAGCCCTTACCTCTAGAGATTCCACTCCAGCTTGGGAAGATTGTGCCTTTATTTCTTCTGGGGTGATGAATGAAATAATTGTACATTTATTATCATCTCCTCAAATAATATCTGCCTATGGAGGGCTGCATGTAGCAGGCATAGAATGCTATGGGTGGGTGCAGCCACCTACACTGTACACTTGAGGGGACTCAGGAAGGTGAGCCCCTGGCCTGAGGCTGCTCAGCTCTTAGCAGGGGTCAGATTCTGTCTTGCACCAGGCCTTCTCTTAGCATCTCTTTCTCCAGACCCCCCGTGGTGTCCACCAGCTTCTCAGTGTGCCTGGTTGGGCAGCCTCCATGGCAGGCTCCACTGCAGTGGCCCAGGGTGACCTCATGCCCTCTTCTTCACCCTAGTGGTGCTTCAAAGGTCACTGCATCTGGAAGTCACCAGAGCAGACTTATGGCCAGGATGGAGGCTGGAGCCCCTGGTCCAAGTTTGGGTCGTGCTCTCGTTCATGCGGAGGCGGAGTGCGATCCCGCAGTCGGAGCTGTGACAACCCCCCGTGAGTGTGCTTCCCTGCGGTAGGCAGGGCAGGGGACCCCTCCCTAGGGTGGAAGAACATGGAAAGGGTGGCAGTGGGAGACAGGGTGAGAGAGCAAATGTCCCCCAAATGCCATGTACTCTGTTGGTAAGGACCCAAAACTGGGGTGGGTTGATCACGCCACCTGCATTTGCTGGGTAGGGTTCTGACTTTTGTGTATGCGTCTGAACTAGTGATACCCAACTGTTCACATGCAGATGCCCAGAACCTGAGTGGGCCCAAGACCACCAGTTGAACCAGCCTTCCCATGCCCTGAATCCTCAGCTAAACTTTGGGAAAACACTGATCAACGTGCTAAACGTGATCCCCAACTTTATCTTCCACTGCGTAGGGCAACACTTCCTTCAGTTTTCTTAACTTACCTCTTTCTAACATTGGAGGCCCTCAGCTCTCACACAAATGTCAGCATTCTGGGGTGATGTTTATTAGTCCCTCCTCATCCCCTATGTAGGATCCCCTCCCCTGGCCAATGGCTTTGAAACTTGTGCACCCCAGCTGAAGGAGCTGGCTTAGGAGGGCAGACTGGCCCAGCCCCTCCTGGTATGGGGTAGTATGAGGAATACTACAGAATGGCAGATCACAGGACCGCAGCAGCGCTTGCATCCTCAGAAGTAGTGGCCATTCATACTCCGCAGAGATAAGAAGCTCACCACCTACAGAAACAGCCCATCCCGTGGCTAGGCAGATAGACTGGCCCACTACAAATGGGAGCTGGATAGTCTGCCTTGTAATTTTCGTTTGTTGAAGAAACAAAAGTCAAGGTGATAGGAATTCTTAGAAGCACTCCCTTTGCTGAACCACCTTGTAGTCATGTCTGACAGTTATGCCCTTGATCCAAGCTGTGATTGAACTTCCCTGTAATAATAACTGTATTATTTTATGAGGCTTAAATGAAATAATATGTGTGCCCTGGCACCGTGTCCAGTGTAGGTGGAGCATGTAATAGATGACAGCTGCTGTTGTAATTGTTAGTTTTACAAAGTGTAAGGAGTACTTGGTCAGAGCCAGCAGGATGCTAAGCACTTAGGTGTGTAAACTTGCGTGAGTCTCCCAGCATCTTCCAGCAGCACCTCTTAAGCTTGGAAACTTTGCATCAGTTAGCGGTGGTGTTTGTCTGAAGGTGGAAGAGTCAGGGAGGAGAGAGACTGGAGTCCCGTGACCTCAGCGACCAGACTGCAGGCCCCTCTCTAGCTCATGAGTTCGGGGAGCCCTTGTGACGCTGCCCCTGGCAGCCTGCCCAGCCCCAGGCCTTCCTGGCCAGCCAGGTCACCAGGTGTCTCTGTGCCAACCCAGCCCAGCCTATGGAGGCCGCTTATGTTCAGGACCTTTGTTCGAGTACCAGATCTGCAACAGCGAGGACTGTCCTGGGCCCTATGAGGACTTCCGGGCCCAGCAGTGTGCCAAGCGCAACTCCTACTACATCCACCAGAATGCCAAGCACAGCTGGGTTCCCTATGAGCCAAATGATGGTGAGTGCCCCCGCCATGTCTTGGGCACCCAGTGAGGCTATGTGAGGCCACCTCCTGTGCTGCCACTAGCGAAGGTGAAGGGATGTCAAGGCATCAGAAAGGACACTCCCTGGCTCGTGATTAGAATGCCAGGATCCGCAGGCTGGATGGGACCTTAGGATTCTGTACAGATTCCTCCAGGCACCCTTGCTAGGAATGTTCTTCTTTCTGCTTGGTCTCCTCCCATTCAAAGAAGCTCACTACTCTCTTGCTGCTACCTGCCTAGGTGTGCTGGTCAGGACCCTGTCTGACCTCCAGAGTATTGAAATCCCCAGGCCCAAGTCCCACGGGGAATCTGGCTCCTGTGCATGAAATCCAAGGCCATCTTGGACATTGTAGCACCAGCCCGGAGTCCTGTGTGCTGGAGGCAAGAAGTCACCAGGAGTCCTTTGAGGTCAGGGACCAGGAGCAGGGACAGCTAAGTTCCTTAGGAATGGGCTGCAGGAAGGGCTTACTTTGGAAGCCCTCCGGTCCCATCAGAACCTGAACAAGCAGCTGTGGTGTGGGGAGGGAGTGGGGAGGCCCAGCAGGCAGCTGGACTTTGGGCTTTTCCCAGGACTTATAGATAAATCCCAGGAAGTCTCACCCAGCCTTGCTTCATCTAAGAAGCATAGCAAGTGTTTACATGTTCTCTGGAATCTCCTTTTTAGGACATCAGCAGCCCAGATAGGAGAAAACTTCACTGTCAGGACAGAGAGGGACCTTTTCCCTCTGCCTTGCTGCAGCTTCTTTCACAGCCCAAACCCAGGCCAGCGTTCTGCTTTACTGTCACGCTGCTATCTGATGTGTGTGAACACGTTCAGATGTGCCACCCAGTTACTCTTGGTGTGCCCGGTGAAGTGTGGTAGAGGTCTTCCACTCAAACTGGACTGCAAGGTCAGGATCCTGCTGAACTGCTCACTGTGTGGCCAAGAGCAAGCTGTTGAACTTCCAGTTGGTCCTCGGTTTTCTCCTCCGTCAGGCTAAAACCTGACTCGCTGAGGTGCTGAAGAGGGTTACAAGAGCTAATTCATGAGAAGCTTTAGAGTCTCATATCAAGGGTGTGTGAAGGCTGTGGAAAGAGCCAGTACAAGTACACACTGAGTATTGGCTTACTATGAGTTTTACTATTTTGTTACTTTATTTTTCTCAGTAACCAAATAGTGTGCCATTCTTCTGAGCAGGGACAATGATAATAGAGAACATTAGATCATCTGCCCTGGCTAGATCACACACGTAATCAGTAAGTGCCTCACCAGGGGTCTTAAGTCCTGGGTCCGCAAAGAGTGCACCCCTCCTGCCCTGAGCCGACCCCAGAGCTTCTTAGCTGGGCTGTGCGCCAGTGTCATCCTGGGCCTCCTGCTGTCTGCCTGCCCAGCTGGGGCTCATCGTGGTCCCTCTGCCCACAGATGCCCAGAAGTGTGAGCTGATCTGCCAGTCGGTGGACACGGGTGAGGTGGTGTACATGAACCAGGTGGTCCACGATGGGACACGCTGCAGCTACCGGGACCCCTACAGCGTCTGTGCCCGTGGCGAGTGTGTGGTGGGTGCCATCCAGGTCCTCATTCTCCATAGGAGAGAGTGTGTCCACATCTGCCGCACTCAGAAAGCCCCTGAGCCCTCTGTATAGCCCTAGGGTGCTGGGAAAGGGTCCCTTACTGCCCAGCCCCATTCCCAGGAGAGGACACAGGAGGAATCGACACCAGGCCAAGTTTAGGTCAGTCGTATGGTCAATTTGGGGGAGGGCCCTGTCTTGGGAGGCCTTTTGGGCCAGGGTTCCTCTCTAGGCAGGGTGTGGGGACTAGGAAGAGAGCCTGGATGGGGCGCTCCTCCCGTTCACATCACCTCTGCCTCAGCCCTTCGGCTGTGACAAGGAGATGGGGTCCATGAAGGCGGATGACAAGTGCGGAGTCTGCGGCGGTGACAACTCCCACTGCAGGACCGTGAAGGGGACGCTGGGCAAAGCTTCCAAGCAGGCAGGTGAGCAGGCTTGGGCTAGGTGACCCTCGGGTGGCCTCTCCCCTTGAGGCCATGGTTCTGGCAGGGCTGAGGGACCCTGGGGTCTGTCTTACTGTAGGGCTAGTGACTGAGAAAGACGGGATCCTCATGTCCCATTTTATCTAAGTCCCTCCAGTAGCTTAAGTGTGAGAAGAAAGAGGGAGAGAGAAGGGCAGAGCAACAAGGAGGGGAAGGAGCAGGAGTGAGAGAAGAGGTCAGGAGGGTGGGGAACCGGAGTGACACACACATGCGTGTTCCGTGGGCCTTGCAGTGTTCCCTCCCCAGTTTACAGATGGAGAGCTTGGGTACCTGATGAGATGTCCCTGCATCCTTGGTGGGGTGGGGTCCTGGGCAGGGGCCCCCTGTGCAGGACACTCCTTGCTGATCCATGTCCTCCTATGTGGCAGCAGCTCTCAAACTGGTGCAGATACCAGCGGGCGCCAGACACATCCAGATTGAGACACTGGAGAAGGCTCCCCACCGCATTGGTGAGTACAGGTGCCCTGAGGTTCGGGGTGCTGGAACAGCCCATGGCAGGGTTCCAGGGCAGGTGGAGTTTCACAGGTTTAAATCATGGACAGAGAGCACGTCTTATTCTTAAATTTATACTGAATGGGTGATTCTCACTTCGACATCTAAAAGGAGATCCAGTGAACAGCCCCCCACCTCTGTCCCTCAGGGTAGTTTCTTCCCCATGGGCAACTGCTGTTCAGATTCCTCATGCACTGAGATGCTTTTAAAGGAAAGTCATTGTTACAGAGTGCATGGGTCAGTTGTTGCTGCATGACTCACCACCCCAGCACATAGTGTCTTGGAATAATTGCTAGTTCTAAGAGCTGCCTGTGTGGACCCACATAGATGTCAGCTGGTGGGTCTGTTTGGCAGCTGGCTGGCCCGGGGTGCATGGGGTTAGTACTGGCTGCCAGCTCAGGGCCTGAGAGTGACAGAGGCGTGTCTCCAATAGGCTAACCAGGGATTATTCACCTGGTACCTGTCATGTAGTCCTCAACAGTAGCATCCTCTGTTTGCAGCCTTTTCTAATGGCCTATATCACATGGCCAAGACACTCTGGGAGGCTGAGGCAGGAAGAGCGCATGTTCAAGCACAGTCTGGGCAACTTAGCAAGACTCTGTCTCAAGAGGAAAAAAGACTGATAATGTAGCAAAAGTGAAAGCCCTGAGTTCAGTCCCCTGTACTGAAACACACACACACACACACACACACACACACACACACACACACCCAGTTGAAATCCAGTCTCTTGGTGGAAGAAATGGTAAAGTCACCGTATAAGGGAGCATTGCAGCACTGCATTAGGAGTGGGAGGAATTGAGGCCCATTTCTGCAGCCTACCACCTAAGTCCTTCCATTACCCTCAATTTAATGCTACTGAAACTCAGCATCCTCAACCCAGGTATGGATTCATGCGGCTAAATAACTATGGGGCCAAGACAGGTTAAAAATTATAACCCCCAAATGAATTAAATAAAAATAGGAATATTAATGTGACACGAGAGATGTTTTTATTGTTTTAATTTTGCTGAAAGCAAATTGGCAGAAGAGGCAAATCCAGAGACATAAATTAGATCCATGGGTTCCAGGAGTTAGGGGAGGAGATGGGGCGACTGCTAATAGGTATTGGGTCTCTTTGGGGGTGATGAAAATGTTCTGAAATTGCATAGTGATGATGGCTGAATGTACTAAAACATCACTGAATTGCACACTTTAATAGGGTGAATTGTATGTGGTGGTGGGTTTTATCTCAATTACAAACCCTTGAGCATGGTTTGGAGCAGGGCCTGGTGGGATGTGGGCAGCCGGCTACGTCTTCAGTAGCTGGGATCTCTCATGTGGATCTGTGTTCAGATCCCTCCCAGAAGGCATGTGGGCTGTACCATTACCTTGGCATGGTCACTACTGACTGATTGTGCCCACTGAGTCACACTGCTGTGGCACCTGCCCATCATAAACACTAACACAAAGCATGACCTGCCTTGGCAAATATAAAGATGCTGACGGTTGTATTTTAGATTATTATCAATAGGCCTTCAGGAGAATGCGCCTTGCTTGGATAAGATGTCTGCACTGGTATCTCCTTAGCACAACTGTGATTGGTTCCTAACTGCTCAGCAAGGCACTGGGAAGGACATGGTACACACAGGCAATAGGTACAAGTGGAAACCAAGGCCTGCCGTGAATTCAGGCACTTGTGTGCTCTAATTCACCTGTGCAGGTCAGGGGCAGAGCCAGCCTGGGCCCAGGGCTCTTGTGTCCCATCCTGGCCTGCCTCTACAGTGAGCAGGACTTTGTAAGACCTCAGTTCAGGTATTTCCTGCCCACGGTGCCTGCCAGATTGTGGGGTGCTGTGCTGGAATCAGGGCAGGAGGGAGAGGCACTGCTCTGGTGCTGCTTCTGCTGTCTCCTTGGGACGATGATTCCTGAAAGTTAGCAGCCAGGTCCTCTCACATGCTCCACCTCTAGAAGTCTAGGTCCTTGGTCCCTGTAGACGGGGAACATTACTTGTGGGCCAAGAGCTGCTTTCTATGGCAGTCAGGGAGGGGCTGCCAGGATGGGGCAGGTAGAGTGGGACCACATGGGCAGCCTGCAGGGAGCAGGAGTAGGGGTGACTGGGATCTGGAAGCTGGAGTTGGCCCGAGTTGTATGAGGTACATGGTGGGCCCTCTGCACATATATGGAGTGTGAATATGTGTGTGTGTGTGTGTGTGTGTGTGTATGTGTGTGCGCGCGTACGTGCATGTGTGTGTATGTGTGTGATGCATGCTTGGGGGTGTATGTTTGCTGGAGTATGTACTCTTTGCAGAAGTGCAATGTGGTGGCAGCCTTGGTACTGCCCAAACTGAAACCACACTGTAGCATGATCTCATTTAAGCCTTGTGATGACCTATGAAGGACACTGTCATCCCATTTTACAGTTGGGAAAACTGAGGCAGAATTGGAACCCTAGGTCATTTCCTATAACGGCTGTGATTCTAGAGTCTGAACTCCTTACCTCTACACCTTGCTATAGAAACTCCAGGGAGGGCAGCATCCCTGAGGGTGGGACAATCAAAGCAGGATTCTTGGAGGAGATTACGTTGAGCTATAACTACAGATGGAAATAGGGAGAAAGGAAGCAGTGAGCGTGGGAGCAATAGTGGACATCGGGGTCCAGTGCAGGACAAGTGCGTGCAGGAGGCGGTGTGTGGACCTGTCTGGTGGGAAGGACTCAGGTGGAAGGAGTGGCAGACAGACAGGGGAACCCAAAAGGACACACTAGGAAGGCCTTGCTGTAATATTCTTGAGTCCATTTAGTAGGAAGTAGAAATCTGTGTGCCCCTCTTCCCTGACCAGTGGTGAAGAACCAGGTCACCGGCAGCTTCATCCTCAACCCCAAGAGTAAGGAAGCTTTGAGCAGGACCTTTACCGCGCTGGGCCTGGAGTGGGAACATGAGGTGGAAGACACCAAGGACAGCCTCAAGACCAGTGGGCCCCTGCCCGAAGCCATCGATGTCCTGGTGAGTCATATTTCCAGCAGTGACCCTGCTCACCCCTCGTCCTGTGCTGTCTGCTGCCAAGCCTGCACAGCCTGCTGAAGCTGCCAGTTCGCATGTCCACAGGAGGCCAAGGGGCTGGCTCCTGGGAAGTTCCTCATTCGTGCTTAAGAGCTGACAGCATGGCAAGTGAGGAGGGAAGAGGCTGTTCCCTCTGTGAGACCCAAGAGGCCGCATGCAGGAAGTCTGTTCTCCTTCACACAGGGTGGAAAACGGGGCCTGGAGCAGGTATCAGGCAGGCCTCAGGGTAGTTCCCTAGGTTAATGAGTGTCCTCTAGCATCAGCAGGCATCATAGCATGGTCAGTGCATGAGTCCTAAGGTGGCTTTCTCAAGGCTTTAAGGCAGCTGACCTGGAGGTGCCATCTGGCAGCGCCAACCTTCTAGAAGGGGATAGGGCCATTGTCCTGCCTAGGGTCTATTTCTGCCCACATCCCCTTCCTTGGACTGGGCCAGGGCTGATGGAGGGGTATGGTTAAGCCAGCAGACCAGCTCGAGAGAACTCTGTCTGTGTGCCTTCAGTTGTGCTTGGCACCATGGAGACCTTGGACAGGCCCTCACCAATCAAGGAGGTCCTGAGGGTGAGCTCTGTGGCTATTGTGTTGGCGTTTTAACTCCACCCAACACATATCTTTCTATTCATCTTATATTTATTGACTGCTTATATATATGGGACCAGCTGATTTTCAACAAGGGTACCAAGGTCATTCAAGGGTGATAGATAGTCTCAGCAAGTCGTGCTGAGACAACTGGATATTCACATGCAAAAGGATGAAGCTGGATCCCTACCTCACACCTTATACAAATATTAACTCAAATCAAATGACAGACCTAAATATAAGAGCTGAAACCATAGAACTCTTAGAAAACAACAGACGGGTAAGTCTTGAAGACTTAGATTCTTAGATATACTACCAAAAGCATAAGCAACAAAAGAAGAAATGAGTAAATTAGATTTAACCGAAATGGAAAAGGTGCATTAAGTCATTCTTTAAGAAATGGAAGAACACAGGATTGGAGAAAATACTTGCAGATCATGTATCTGACAAGACACATGATCTGCAAACATGTATGAATCCTAAGGTGCCTTTTGGGGTGTCCTCACACAAGGGTCTGGTGTCCACCTAACACCTTCCAAAATCAGGCAGTGAACAAATGACCTAGGGACATGAGTCTTGCCCTCGTCAGGACATAGGTCTATGAGAGAAAAGCATTTACAGGCCTGGTACTGACTGGCCGCTCTCAGGTCTGGCACACAGCAGGTATTTAGTTTGGGCAGCAGGAGTTTGTCGTGGCTGCCACCTCACCCATCTCCAGCCATACTTGGCACTGCCCCACCCCCGCCCTTAACCCACATCCTTCTCTTTGGCTGCATCCCCACCCTGCTGCTCTTTTTGGTCTTGCATTACCTGCTCCCCATCTCCCCTCAGGTGCTCCCCGCAGCTGAGGGTAGCCCTCGAGGTAGCCTGGCCTACAAGTACGTCATCCATGAGGACCTATTGCCCCTCATTGGGAGCAACAACGTGCTCCTGGAGGAGACGGACACCTACGAATGGGCGCTCAAGAGCTGGGCCCCCTGCACCAAGGCCTGCGGAGGAGGTACCTGCTCTCCATTGCCCAGTGGGGCAGCAGTGGTCCTCTAGGGAGGAGAGGAGCCTGGAGGAGGTGGGTGGGGGCATTGTCTCACTTTGACGTGTCCCTGTTCACCCCTGTGTTTCCTCTAAAGATCTGTGCGTGGACAGGGACTAGGGATGGGGTGGGGTGCCCTGAGCAGGGCCTTTACCCATGAGAGCTGGCCCAGTGGGAACAGCCAGCTGTCTGAAGCCATTTCCCACCCGTGCTGCACCAGGGAGCAGGAGACGGATCAGATCTGATCCCCAAGGCAGGCAGAAAGTGCCTTGGGCAGTAGGGGGCACGAAGGCACCAAAGGAGGTGGGATTGCCCTGCCCCCCAGGCTCTCCAGAAGGACCCAGACAGCAGCCCACCCTTCGCAGGTATCCAGTTCACCAAGTATGGCTGCCGTCGCAGACGGGACCATCACATGGTGCAGCAGCACCTGTGTGACCCCCGGAAGAGGCCCAAGCCCATCCGCCGGCGCTGCAACCAGCACCTGTGCCCCCAGCCTGGGTGAGCGCTCTGGAGCCTGGCCCCTGCTTCTCACTGCCCTGACCCAGGAGGAGGTGCTGCTCACCCTCCCTACTCGGCCCAGCCCAGGAGCCAGGTTTCGGCAGAAACAGCCCACGCCACGGGCTCTGCTACAAGCAGCACCCACTCTCCATGCCCAGCCATGCCCTCTGGGGCTTCTGGGTCACTGCTTTCCACTCCTAGAAGAGGGAAGAATCTCCCAGACATGGCTTTTCCCTAGTAATACATGGTGCTCAAATATATACAGTGGATTCTGTGCTCCCTGAGCCCAGTTCCCAGGCCAGGATGCGGTCCACCAAGGACACTTGGCCTGCCAGCCCCCACTTAGGATTCCCCAGCCTGAGGACACAGGTTCTTCTGAGCACAAGGTCATATTCTGGGGGTTATTTGGAGGGACTTTCAGGGAAAAGTGAGAGCTATGCCTTGCGATGGATTCTAGGTCAGAGGTGGAGCGTACATGTAATCCAGAGCCAGGCTGGGGGCTGGTGACCTGCACTGGAGTCTGCAGTGGCTATGCTACGCCCAGCTCGGGCTGTGGTATCTAGCCCCTCCTGTGCCCAGAACAGCTTCATACCCACCCTCTGTGCTGTCCCTTTTCCCTGCCATCAGACTAATCCCACAGATGTAACCACAGAGCCTGCATGCAGGGCTGACCACCTGAGATCCTCCATGCGCTTCTCCAAGTCTCGGAGTTTTCTTTTTTTAAAGAAAGAGGTTGTCTTTGAAAAAGTGCCTTGAAGAGCCTCCACTTACTAAAAGGCCTTAGGAAACTGAGGCAGAGAAGGATTTGGTTTGGCAGTTGGAAGTTGCTGGGCTGTTAAAATGCTTGCAGGCCACTTGTATAGCTGCTGGGGGTTGAGACTGGGGGTGATGATGGGGTCACCCTCGTCCCTATGGGAGGGGGTGTCTGGAAAGCCTGGCTTTGGTTTGTTTTGTGCACTGCCATGGCTCAGTGCCCACGACAGTCCTACGTGGGAGGCATTCAGATCTAAGGGATGTTGAAATACTTCTGATCCAAAGGGTTCTCACTGAGCTTGTAGCTTGCCCCCTGTGCCAGGACACACAGAGTGCCAGGCTTCCATTTGCTGTCCTACTTCACTTCAGGAAACAGAAGGAGAGAACTGTGACCTTGCGGAGGTCACATAGCCAGGTAGCAGCAGAGCCAGGTGGACATTTGTCTGGGCCCTGAGCATTCTGATGCCAAACCTACTCTTTAGCTTTCACCTGCATCCATCTGGGGGTGGGAGGTGATATCTGGGAGGTAGTGTCCCTTCCACCTTATGTCCTGACTGTTTCCAGATGGGTGATGGAGGAATGGAGTGCCTGTAGCAGGAGCTGTGGGAAGCTGGGGATGCAGACTCGGAGGGTACAGTGCCTGCTGCCCCTCTCCAATGGTACCCACAAAGCCATGCCAGCCAAGGCCTGCCCTGGTGCCAGGCCTGAGGCCCGTAGGCCCTGCCTCCGCATTCCCTGCCCAGCCCAGTGGCGAACGGGAACCTGGTCTCAGGTGAGTCGTCCTCAGCGGGTAAAAGGCAGGTCTGGACCAGGGGATGTTCAGAGGGATTTTCTGGAGCTCTGGACAGATGGAAAGTTTCTGTTTGAGGCTCCCCACATCCCATCTGGGTGTTCTGACAACATGGCACTGCTCCCATCTGCTCTTAGCTCAGAGGGCACCAGGAGCCAAGATAACATCCCTGTATTCCACTGGAGCAAGATAAGGCACCTCCTTACTTCCAGAAACGCTTACATGCCAGGAACCCAGCATCAACCAGGATAGAATTGCACCTGGAGCTGAAATCCCCTGAGGGAGACAAAATAGACACTTAAACCAATGACAAAAGTAGCGTTCACAGATCAGCCTGCTGGGGCTGTGCAGGTCTGTGGGGATGTGACCAAAGACTGAGGGTACTCAGGGAGGGGCTGCTTTAAATAGTACATAGTAGAGTGTTTTTAAAGAACCAACAATCCCCACTTGAGGTTGGGGCTGTCTGTTGCTCAGCAGTAGAGCATTTGCCTAGTATGTGTGAGGCCCTGGGTTCTATCTCCAGTATACATGAATAAATAAGGGAATGAACAAACGAATAACAAAATAGCCCTACTCAACTCAGATTTTACATCCTCCTCCATAACATACAGCCTTATTTATTTTGATACAAAACAGAGAGATTGCTGGTCCTTGAAGTTCCCAGAGATAAACTAACGGAGCGGGGAGGAGACAGAAGGCAGAGTCTCTGTGAGGCTGGCTGGTGCTTCAGAGCGGGTGGCTGCTCTCTGTGGGACTTTGGTTTGTTATTTGTCCTGGGAGGATGAGCCATGATTGTCCGATGGTGACCCCTGGACTTTGATGTATCACTCAGTGGTCACATGCCCGCTATGCAAGGTCTTTCTTGTCCGCTCGCAGAGGCTGTGGTCAGTGCCTAGAAAATGACCCAGTCACATTGGGCAAACTTGCTTTGCTAGGATCCTGGTCTTGCCACCCAGGACCCTCCCCCTGACCCCCTTATCAGAGTGGGAAGAGTATCAGAAGCAGGGGGAGGGGAGTGGGTGGCAGCCCGTGCACCTACAGTCTGTCTTCTGCCCTGGGCGCTCCTGCCATTCTCCTGTGAGGAAGAAGATGCTGTAAACATGCCTCTGTGGCCCACATTGGGTAAATAGTCACGAGGTCATTGAGTGTCAGAGATAGAAGGCTCTTAGAGACTCTGTCACTTAGGTCTCTTGGTTTATAGAGTTGGGGATGGAGTCAGAGGGATGGCAGGTGCCACAGTCCACCCACCTGCCCTTAACAAGGTGTCAAGCAAATTGTCCTGCCCCACCTCACCACCTGATGGATCACAACAGGAGCTTTGCCGAGTGATATACAGCATATTTGAGAACTCAGGCACAGAGCAGGCACAGTGGACGCAGGTGGTTATGGCTGGAAAGAGATCTAAGAAGTCCCCTCCCACGCTGGGGGTTCACTGTTTAGGTTATGGAAGGGCCCAAGGGGCCCTGAGCTTGGGTGGCAGCCCTGCCACTGGTTAAGAACCTGAGGATGGACGTGATAGCCCAGTGTTTAGAAGCAGTCCTTGCATGTCAGTGAAGACATGGCTCCTGCCTTCTGGCCTTGGGCCCTGGCTGGACTCTGAGCTCATGGTCATCCTCTGTCTCTCCCCATACCACCCTGGTCTGCACTCTCGCAACAGTGCTCTGCCACCTGCGGAGAGGGCGTCCAGCAGCGGCAGGTGGTGTGCAGGACCACCGCCAACAGCCTCAGGCAGTGCGAGGGGGACAAGCCGCACCCTGTGCAGGTCTGCAGCCTGCCCACCTGTGAAGGTGAGTGGGGGTGGGGCTGGCCCAGCTCCTCTGGCCTTAACTTTGTGCACAGGCCTTAGAAACCCCAAATACAGGTTGAGTGCCCCTAATCCAAAAATCGGAAATCCAGAATCTAAAGCTTTTGGAGGGCTAGATGATGCCACAAATTGAAAATTCCACACCTGGCCTCCTGGGACATGTCCGGGTGAAGACACAGCTGCAGAGCACACAGTTTAGCCAGCAGCCCCATGGGAAAAGGAGCCTCCCGGCACCTTCAGCTGTGATACACAAGCTTGGTTTCATTCCCCAAATTATTAAGATTTAAAACTAATAACTACAATAGCTCTAATTAGGAACTTTAAATGTTAAAATAATTTTAACAATTATTAATATCTCATAATAATTATTTAAAATATTTGTATAAAATTATGCTCATGATATATAAAAAATATGAATATCATGTTTAGACTTGAGTCCTGTCCTTTTATCTTATGAGGTATATTATTCCAAGACATGAAGAGAAATCTAAACTGTGCAATGCTTCAGTCTCGAGTATATTGGATTAGGGGTGCTCCCAGTACTGACGCTGCTTCTCCTTCCTCACAGGAAATCTCCAGAACTTCACAGCAGTGGCAGAGATTCAGGAGCTTGTGACCCGAGGAGGACAGCAAGTGTCAGAGTTGGGGCCCTTGACTCCCATGAACAGGATATCACCAAGTAAGTGCGGCCCAAGGACCTCTCCCTGTCCCCAAACCTTTCAGGGGTTTCAGGGTCCTGAACATGACTGTGTGGCTGAACAGACCCAGTGTACGGCCTGGGTGGCCCAGCCTTGCTGAGCCTCAGGGCCTTTAGCTGGGAAGTGAGGATGCTGCTGTACTGGTCCAAGACCTCTTCTCTGCAATTCTAAGATGCTCTAGGCCAAAAGCTTTCTTTCCCCCTGAATTTGGTGCATGTTTCTTTGGTGACAAAATCTGATCTGGATTAACACGAGATCATGCATGCTTCTGCTACAGAAACATTACCATATTTAGTAATAAGGTGATAGTGAGGATGATCTAGGATATAAATACACAGAGGATTATGTTTATGCTCCCAAAGGCCTGAATTGTGTCTTATCTGGTTCTAAGATCTCTAGATAAGCAGTTGCAGATTTTTTTTTTTTTTTGAGACAAGGTCTCACTATGCAGTTCAGGCTGGCCTTGAGCTTACTTTGTAGCCCAGACTGGTCTCAAACTTGCAAGGATCCTCCTGCCTCAACCTCCCGAGTGCTAGGATTACAGGAGTGCACCACTTTGACACCTGGCTAGCAGTTGTAGATCTGAGTTACCCTCATAGTTCTGCTGACAGGATAGAATGAGGGCACACGCGCTCCTGTCCAGCTCCCCTAAGAGCGACAGCGTAGGAGGAGCAGTTTCTCTCTGCCCTGTGACCAGAGGCCAGTCAGTTCACCCTCCCTCCATCCATCCATCCACTCACGAATAAAGGCTTGTGAGCGCCTGTTGTGCGGCAGGCTGTGTGTCCCCCCTCCCTCCCTGGGCTTCTTCGTTCTCTTTCTCACCTCCTGAGAACCAGGGTCTGGCAAGACCAGTAGCAGAAAGATTAGACTCTGACTTCTAGTTAGAGAACCAGGTGCAGCTGTGTGGTATTGTGCAAATTCCTCAGCCTCTCTTCTTCTCTGCCCCTGGGTTGAAGCTCAGATTGGGCCAGTTCTTGGATACTCTTCCACTCCAGAGCAGTGGGGTCCTGATTCTGGTCCTGGACTTCTGGTGCCACCTAGAGGTCACTGGCTTTGCATTTTCTCTGATCTGTTCCCGTAAGCCCCCTACCCCTAATTGTCTTTGGCAAACACTGGTAGAAAGCCACACTTTTGCCTTCACATTCAGCTTAGAGGACCCTGCTGGCATTAATCATGGAAATGTGTTCAATTGCAACTTAAAGCAAAGTAGACTAGTATCGTGAGCTCCCCTCTGTGCCAGCCACTTTACAAATGTCATTTATAATGGTAATGTTACCATCCATTGGCACATGCAGCATTGTTTTTATTTTACAGACAAAGAAACCAAGGCTTGGAGAGTTCAGGGGACATATCTAAGGCCTCACAGTGTTTCAGCCTACGTTCAATTCTTAATTTACTCCTGTTTCCATCCAGAACAGGGTTTTCAAGCTTTGCCGTAGGGCAGACTCACCCCAGGGCCTGGATATGTCCCAGACTGCCCAGGCTGCCTGGGGTGTGCTGAAGCTGCCAGGTGATTCTGGAGCAGTGAAGTGTGGACAAATCACACAGGGCCCCAGTTCTCGGGTTTTTGCACGTATTGGGCCCCATGGAGGATTCCATTGAAACAGTGCTGTCCCTCACTGCAAGTTTCTGATGCTTGGGCCTAGATGGCTTGTGAGCAGGGACCCTGCTGAGATGCGCTTCTCCAGGGGCTCAGCTGCTCTCCTATGTAGAAGGGCTCGCTCTCCGCCAGGGGGCAGAGTAGTGAGTGCAGCTGGCCTGGGGATGGAGGGTGGGCAGATGGTGGGTGAGTGGGAGGTGGGGTTTCTGTCACCAGGCCGGCAGGTGTTCCCCAGCACTGTCCTTGTGCCGTGTGTACAGCAGAGTCCTGCGTGGGGGACAGGTCCATCTTCTGCCAGATGGAAGCACTTGATCACCGTTGCACCATCCCTGACTACCACCGGCTGTGCTGCAAGTCCTGCTCCAAGAGGGCCTCAGGCCCCAACCCCAGCCTGGACCCTGGCCTGGCCTCCCCACCCACCCCCTCCACTCCTGGGAGCCCCTTACCACAACCCAAGGCCACTCCTGCTGTCAGGGAGCCTCCTGTGGAGCCTGCAGGGCTGGATGACCATGGCCAACCCACACAGCACCCAGGGCCACCACACACAGGGTCCTCAGTCACCCAGCCTCACTCTGTCCCACAGACCCTGAGCCCCAGAGCATTTGGGGGCACTTCCCCTACCACGCCCCAGGGAGCACCTTGGGGCTGGACCCCAGCAGCTGTGACAGCCTCCGAGGACCAAGGGCAGCCCAGAGAGGCATCGAGGCACCCCGGCACCAGCCTTCCTACTACCTCCCCAGTGACATGAGCCACGCCCGCCATCCTGCAGTCACGTTTACACTCTGTGTGCTGCCCTGGTGACCCCAGTTCAGAGAACTCATGCAGCAGGGCAGGGGCAAGCACAGACTTCCTTTTAAATTATTTGCCCTCTCTTTCTTGTTTGGGTTTGTGACACTTTTTCCCCCATGACAGTGGGTGGGAGGAAGAAGATCAGGGAAAGCCCGAACCAGAGATACCTCGGCCACCAGTGCCCAGACTAGACATCTTGGGCTCCTGGGGTCTCTCAGGACTGAGAGTCTACCAGCGCCCTTCTCCAAGCCATCAGGCCCCGGGCAGGTCTGAAACTTATGCTAGGAGCTGTCAGGGCTGCCTACTTTCCCAGGACTAGTGGGGACCCCTGTGCAGGCTCTAGTGTGACACTGTGGGTAGAGGGAGGTAGCGACTGCTCACAGGGCAAGCAGGGGAAGGACCTGGAACAAACACAGTGACCAGGCTTTTGCCTACAGTGTGGGCTAGCGGGTGGGTGAATTCACCTCAGGCCCAGCTGTCCTCAGTGGAGGGCCCCACGCAGCAGCACAAGCCAAGGATGGGGGAAGTGCAAGGCTCACGGCTACACTTTGCCACTGTGGATGTCTCTTTTGTTATTCCTGGTGACTCCAGGTTACAGCCTGGTTGCACACCCAGCCCACTGAGAACGGGGTCAGCATGTCCTGGGCTAGTCCTCATCATCAGGGGTTTCCAAACTGGTGCTGGACCTCTAGCTGGACCAGGAATCAGCCCTGCAGGTCGAGGAGTGGGCCAGCCTGGAAAGTGGCTGTGGGGCACACAGGAGACATGATTTATCAGGCTGTGCCCCTTGGCCATTGTCCTTGCCGAAGTCCACTCATGCTGGAGTCGGGGTCCTCTCCTACTTGGCCTGAGCCAGGCCAGGGACATGTGGTGCTCTGAGAACCATAGAGCTGCTCAGTCAGGCCCAGAAGATGACAAGGGTGGGAGGCCAACCTCTGCTCCCAAGCTGAGGTGGGGAGGGCACACTGACCTACAGTGCTACAGGGGCTCAGCCAGGCCGGCTGCCCTCCCTGCCACCTCCACGGGGCAGGTGACAATGCTAGGCCCTCTGGCTCTCGGGAAGTGGCCCAGACTTCCAGGATGCCTCCAGGGTCTTCACTTCTGGGATCTGGAGAGATCTCAGAGCTCTCAGTAGATGAACCCAGCTAATAGAGGTGCTTGTCAGCCTCCCTTCCCAGGCAGAAGGAAGAGGAGCATGGGGCCTTGACCTGCAGCCTCCTTGGGGAGTTGGGGTCCTGGGACCCCAGGTATTCTCCCAGGGCTGCCGTCTCCTCTGTAGGTTGCTGGGGCATACACCAAAGCATCCTGTGAGAACCAGCCTGGCCTGGGCTAAGGAGTGTAAACCTTGTGCCTTGGAGACCCAGCTCTCTGAAATGCTATGTATTTATTAACATTGCTCTTGATGTTTTGGACCCCAAAAAGTGTTGCTGTGTGTTTTCCTTTTTTTTTTTTTTTTCTTTGTTTTGGGGAAAGAGGTCAATGGGGCCAGAGCTCTAAGGGGCCAGGCTGGGCTGGGCTGTGGCAAGATGATGAGGCGTGGGGAGCACCAAGGAGCTGTGTGGCCTTGCAGGTCACCACCCAAAGGGTGGAGATGCATGGTAGTTTTGGGATCCACAGAGATGAAAGTGTTCTAATAATCAGAGCTTTTCAAACCTCCCCTTGGGAGCTACCCTTCTATACACAGCTGCCAGTGAGGCCTAGGAGAGCCCATGAGGTGGCCTAGTCACACCTCAGGAAAGATGACACAGGGAGATGCTAGGGCAGGCCTCAGAGGCAGACTCAAGATGGTTCAGACAGGAATTCTGTGGGCTTGGGAGCCCTGAGTGTGGTCTACCAAGAGGAAGATTGTGGGTCCAGCATGGGTACTTCCACTTGGCCTGGTACTGTCTTTGCCATGGAAGTCACATGGGCAGAGTGGGGCCCTCTATGAGCCGTGGAAGCCCAGCTTAACAGCCGTCCTGAAGCACTGCATGGGGCAGCGATAACACATGGAAAAAATATATCTACATGTCCCTACCTTGTGCCTGTGGCAGACATTGCCAATTTATCATTGCACATTTCCCCTCTGATCCCAGATTTCCCCTAAGAGTCTCCACATAGTGTTCTGGGCAATGGATATGGACCACTGCCAGTGTCAGGACAAGGAGCAGGGAGGTTGTGCCAGTAATCTCAGGCAGAAGCGAAGCACTCAGAAGCAGAATTGTGGTACCTACATCAAGGAGGAGGGACCCAGAAACCAACCCTAGGCACGTCCACAGGGCCCAGCATAGGATGAGACAGTGCCAGAGAGCCTTAACACTACTGCATTCTGTGGGGCCTCTACCCATCTGCTCACCCGAAGGAGGCTGGAAACAGGAACTTGCCTAGCCTACCTGTCTTGGTTACTTTTGTCTCGTTGCTGAGACAAAATACCCAACACCCAAATGAAGGAAGGAAGGAAAGGTTTATTTAGCTTACAGTTTGTGGAGGTTTTAGTCCATACTTGGCTGCTTTAGAGGCAGAGTGGCACATGGCAGATGGCAAACTGTTCAGGGCAGCGGAGCACAGCAAAACCAACCAGCCAAAAGGGAGGAATGGCTGCAAGCAGCCTCCTTTTCTCCCCTACATTGTAAACAGCCTACCCCCACCCAGGGGTCATGAACCTCTCACACAATCTGCATGCCCTCCTCTTCCACAGGTTCAGGATGTTTACAAAGTAAGCACCCCAGCTTCCTCCTGAGTCACTCAGCTAAACCTCTAGATTCCCCAAGTTGACACGATGTATCAACCATAACACTCCACCCCTTGTCAACTTGGCAATTATATACATTTCCTTAAACCAGTTTTTATATATAAAGCCATTATGTATTAGAACCATAACATTTTGCCCCCGTATAAATGAAGATTAAACACTTTCAACATTTAAAGGCACAAAATAAACATTATCATTTTAAAAGGCACCAACAGGGTAATATAGAGCATTGGGACCAAAGCAAGTCTAAAATCCAGCAGGGGTAACATTATGTCTTATAATTTTATATCTAGCATCTGAAGCAACTTGTGGCACATTGCAAGCTCCAAAGGGCTTGCGTGAAACCACCCCTATGGCATTTTTGGTGGTTATAGCCTCTACAGCTTTTCTCTTAGGCTTGCTTTGCTCTCTCTTTGCAGCTTTCCTTAGATGATCCACGGTCCTGTCTTCTCTAAACTTTTGAGGTCTCTCAGGCACCTTTTGCTTTATACTCACAGCCTCACATATTGCCCCCTCATGGGCACACTGCCTGGCCTCCCAGGCCTTCTGAAATCTGGGTGGAAGCCTCTTTGACCTCAGAACTCTTGCATTTTCTTTGCACCTAAAGCCAGGGCCACGTGGATGATGCCAAGGCTTGCTGCCACCTGGAGCAGTAGCCAAACTTTTCTCTCTCTTAGCCATAGGGGTTAAGTGCCTGGATCTCTGGGCACACTGAATGTAATTTTGAGGAGCAAATTTTTTATGCCGCCTCCATTCTGGAACCTGGTGCGGCCGCCGCCACCATTTTGGAACATGGTGCTCTTTAGCTTTTTTTTTAAGCCAATGTTTCTCACCTTTACAGTTTTGAGGCTGCAAAGGGTGTAGACTTGCTTGTTGTGATGCCCTCAGGCCATCTTTTCTATTCTCTTGTTCCTTTATAGCAATAGAGATCTCCTCAGCCTTATCTTTGCAGCCCATAGCTTTACTGGCACTTCCATTCTGGCCAAACTCACAACATTTTAAATCATCCTGCTGGGCTCTTTGCTCTTGATTGTCAGTATAAATCTGGCTAAAAGCCACCAACAATAGCCATGCCACTGCCCCAACATTTGACTGCCTTGAAATTTCTTTTGCCAGATTAATCAGTTCGCTGCCGCCCTTAATCTCAGTCTTGGGCAAAGTCTCTGGACACGAGCAAAATGCAGACAAACTTTCTGCCAAGCCATAACATACATCCTCTGGTGTCCAACAACCAATGCAGTCCTTTCCAACAGAAACCTTTCAAACCCAGTCTTTACTGGCAGTATTTCTATTGGCATTCTGGTCTTCTGAACTCTGACCAGAATCTCCCATACAGAACAGCCGAAGGCGTTCCAGCGCATCCCTTTCAGGTGACATCTCTGAACCTTTTCAAACTCTTCCCACAAGCCATTTCCAAAGGCTCCTGAACCACATGGTCAGGTATAGTAACAGCAACAACCCCACTCCTGGTACCAAATTCTGTCTTGGTTACTTTTCTCTCGTTGCTGAGACAAAATACCCAACACCCAAAATGAAGGAAGGAAAGTTTTATTCAGCTTACAGTTTGTGGAGGTTTTAGTCCATACTTGGCTGCTTTAGAGGCAGAGTGGCACATGGCAGATGGCAAACTGTTCAGGGCAGCGGAGCACAGCAAAACCAACCAGCCAAAAGGGAGGAATGGCTGCAAGCAGCCTCCTTTTTTCCCCTACATTGTAAACAGCCTACCCCCACCCAGGGGTCATGAACCTCTCACACAATCTGCATGCCCTCCTCTTCCACAGGTTCAGGATGTTTACAAAGTAAGCACCCCAGCTTCCTCCTGAGTCACTCAGCTAAACCTCTAGATTCCCCAAGTTGACACAATGTATGAACCATTACACTACCTCTGAAAACAGGACATGTGTGCTTTATGATGATGAGCTGCCTCCCACAAGTGAGGTGCATCTCTGGGCTCTTCCTGAATAGGGCTCAGGGGAGCCTGTCAGTTTAGGGGACAAGGGAGCTGTTGCCTGTGCACAGAGGTGGGCTTTGCCAGAGCCCTAGGCTGGATCCTCCCACTTCTCCAGCCTTGCTATGGCCTTTGCACCTCTGTAGGTCCATGCCTGTCCAGACTTGGCTTAGGCCATGGGACCCCAAACATTATAGGAGAGTAGCACCAGGCCTAGGATGTGGCTCAGTGGTAGAGCACTTGCCTAGCATATATGAGGCCCTGGCTTCTGTCCCCACCACTGGAGGGAGGGATTCACTCTACCCTAACAAGAAGCAAAACAAGGAGAGCAAATGAACTAATTTCCAAATGGTGACAGACCTCTCCGGAGGCAGGACACACACAGTGTCTGTCCTACTTTTGGTGAGAGGTGGGTGGAGGTGACCACCATAAGAGCAGATAAGAAGGCACAAGTGAAGTGCTAATAGATGTTTATGGGGGATGTGAACTTCAGGGTCACTGGCAGCCCTGTGCATGGGGGAGTTTTAAAAAGCAAAACCCATTTACAGTAACATCAAAAACACAAAACACTATGCACTGAAATCTATAAAGCATTATGGAGAAAAATTTAAGAATACCTGTGTAAAAGTAGGCCATGCCTCTAAATCAGAAACTTCAGTATTGTTAAGACATCCGTCCTCTCCCACGGTGATCACACATTGTGTGTAATCTGCTTATCTTCTTGTCCAGGGAGCCTCAAAAGTGCTCACTGTGACTGTCCTCTGTGTGTAATGGGCTCCATGGGGGCTCCAGCCTGTGTCCTCATTTGAGACTGAGCAAGCCAGCCCTGCAGGCTCCATGAGGAGGACACAAGAGGGCTGGACTTCAGGCAGAGAAGGAGACTCCTCCAGGGGGAAGCTCAGCCTCCACTTGTTCACAGGAAGCAACCTGGCCCCATGGGGCAGCTTGGCCTCTGGGATCTTTCTTGTTGCAAACCTCCTTGTGGTGGACCTCCAGGGCTTCCTTGTGAAATACACAGTAGGCAGGGGAGGGAATAGGCATGGAGCCTGGGCCATCTGACCCAGAGCTCTGTAGGCTCTTCCTGCAAAGCCTCTGCTCCCTGCCTGTGTTCAAGCACCTGCATCTTGGGGCGAGGAGTGTGTGTGTGTGTGTTGTGGGGTGGGATGGGGAAGAGAAATGGCAGGTAAGTGTGTGGCTGGATGGTGCCCAGGGACGCGTCTGCTACTAACTAGAAGCCTCCATGGCCCCCAGATCTTTTTCTCTTTTAAAACTTTATGTGTGAACTAAATGTTCATTATTGACAAAACTTAAAACCTGATGAGAAATATTTGATAATCCAGATGTGTGCATATATGTGTATATATATATATGTACATATATGTGTGTGTGTGTGTGTGTGTGTGTGTGTGTATATATATATATATATATATATATATCCTAGAAAACATTCCAAGAAGTGCACTAGGATGCAAAACGCACCCAAACCACATCTTGAAGTCACCTGATGCACATTTCTAAATCCCTCCCCGATAGGTCTCTCCAATTATGTAATAATATTGTACCCCAAATATTATAAAGTCTGATTCTCATCATCTTCCCTCAAAATACCAAACTCCTGGGCATCCAAACAGGTGGCACTTCCAGAACCTTATGTGTTTGCTGTGTACGTGGGAACACCTGGCATTCATGATGATGTCCTCAAGAGCCTGGCACAGCCCAATGGCCTCTGAATCATCAGTGTCGCTATCACAACAAGTGGCCAGCAGGCTGCAGAGGCAGAGCAGGGGACCAGCGGTAGCAGACCTGGGTGTGGGTCAGCCTTGCCTGGCAGCCGGGCCATTACTCCCTTGCTCTTCTGCAAGATGGACAAAATCACCCAGGCCCCATACTTTCCTAGGAAGTCTGCTTTCCCAACATCCCTTTGTACAGGGGATGGGAACATCTACAAAGGGCAGCTTTCCTCGTCACTCTCCATATGATCCTCTACCAAGTCTGTCCTCCTTTCCCTTGGCCAAGGGACTGCAGAGCTGGCTGCTAGACAAAACTAAGCAGTCAGCAGACACTTTCTGCAGTGGTTAGAATTGGATCCCACACTGCTAATTTCCTGTGGCTTGCAGTGCAATTAAAAAAAAATGCTTCACCCAAGAACTCTCCTTGCTCTGTGACTGGGAACAAAACACTTCTGAGCTCTCCAGGGTTGGAAAACACTTCAGATTGTCGCAGGGTCTGGAGGCCATTGCTGCCTGGGTGCAGACCAATGAGGTCCCTGGAGCTAAGTAAGCTGCATAACGGGGCCATGTGCAGGGCAGGGCTCCTGCACTCAAGGCAAACCTTATAAACAAGCTGGGGACTATGGTGCTTGAGAGCAGGTGCCATATGGACTGGGGATCCGGTGTTTTCATGGCTTCAAGAGAAAACTCAAATACTGATTGTTAAATGTTCACAAAAAATAAATACTCCAAAGGTTGGATGAGACCTATCAGTGGTCTGGGTTTGACATGTGGTGAGTTCTGGTCTGCAGAACTGGGCACAGCTGCTGTGGAGACGGAGCCTGCTGGGCTGGGCTGGGCGGGGCCCTCACAGATCCCTTGGTAATGAGCACTTATCTAGGGAGCCCTCTGCTCCTCTTTCTGAGCCTTGGTTTCCAAGTCCAGGTGGGCAGCTCCAGGTCAGGTCAGGTCACATACAAGGCCCCAGTCTTGGAAGGAGAGCCCTGCCCTGGCTTTGGCTGGAGCAGCTGGGAGGAGGCACTGCCCCAAGGTCGAAGAAAAGGAGGCCAGGTGAGGGACCTGGGTGGGAAGCCAAGAGAACTGGGTTTGGGTAGTATTATGGTTTAGATCTGGGGAGTCCTCCAAAAGCCCATGTTCAGAGGTTGGGCTTTTAGAAGGTGACTGGACCATAGGGGGCGCTCTACTCATTAACAGAGCCATCCACGAATGAGTTCAGCAGTCCACTGTGCTCCTAGGAGGTGGGTCTCATTGGACATGGGTCACTGAGGGCTCCTCCCCTCTCACGCTGCTTCCTGAGCCATGGTGTGAGCAGCTGTCCTCCACCTAGGCCCTTTTGCCCTGATGCTTCTGTTGAGCCCGCTGACCATGGACTGAAACTTCTGAAACTGTGAACTGAGCTAACCTCACCTCCTTTCCGTTATGAGTGTCAGGTGTTTGCCCCAGCAATGAGGAGAGTGAGGAAGACGGGTGGTGTGCCTGAGGGGAGTCACAGCTCTCTCTGTGCCTCAGCTTGCTGTGCTCGCTAAATGCGTGGGTGGCCACTTACTGGCTAGTTACCTAACTTCTCTGTGCCTCAGTTGCCTTACCTGAGATAGTATAATATTTAATCTCATTATTTTAAGGGTCAAATAAGACAATATGTGTATAAAATGTGAAGCATCATTTTAGGCATAGAAAACACTTAACACATATGAGTTTTATTCCTGGGAACCCCATGTGCTTCTGTAATTTGAACCTAGAAGCACAGACTATCCAACAATGAAGAAGGGGCCTTAGGACTGGGGGTGCAGCTCAGTGGTAGAGTATTTGCCTAGTGCAGGAGGGGGTTTAATTCACAGTACCAAAGGAGGAGGAGGAGGAGGAAGAGGAGGAGGGGAAGGAGAAGGGGAGGGAAGAGAAAGGGGAAGGGGAAGGAAAGGATCTTTAGTGAACTGAGCAAGACTGATGCCCAAAGAGGGGGAACTTGTCCAGGGACAGTCAGCTAGCTGGGGGCAGGGCCAGGTGCCCACCCATGGCTGATCTCTAGCAGGGTTTAAGGAGTGGCCCTCAGAGGTACACACTGATCGTTGGCCTTTCCTCCAAGTGCTATCCCGGTCAGGGCTGGACAGCTGTCCACCTCCCTGTGTGAGCAGCAAAACTGTCAAACATTATCACGCTGAGTGGCCCACCTCTCTCTAGAAGAGATGGGCAGGGCTGGGAGAGCTGCTATTAAGCACCATCTTTGTTTTGTTTCCTGCTCATCGGAAGACAGACTCTGAGCAGTAATTACCCTTAGTTAACGATCTCTGCTAGTGACAAAAGCTTAGCTGACTGGGCATAACAGAGCAGAGCTGCACGGATGTCATACCAACGATTAGAGTCTAGTCGGTCAGGACATCGGAGCCCAAGCCTGGGGTCCGATGAAAGCTGATGTACTGACCTGGTAAACACCGCTGGATGAGAGAGGGGAGGGGGTGTGTCTTCTGAAGTCCCACTGAAGTGGCTGGGAGGGCCCCAGGGGGCAGGGTCTGTTCCATACAGATGATAGTTTTGGAGGCAGGTTGGGAAATGTGAGGATTAACCAGGGACTGGTGCTGCTAGGAGGCCAAGGTGCCATGCACTTGGGTATTCCCAGAATAAGCTAAACTAGCAATGGTGGCTCTAGGGCTTCACTGGGAAGAAAGCAAGAAGGGGGTGATTATGACATTTTTATGGCTGCTGGGTGGCCCTGGGAAAAACCACATGTCCTATGAACCTTGCAGGTAGCATTGTCCCATCTGTCCCCCAGCTTGAGGAATGGCAGGGCTAATGTGTGTTTTCAGTCTCCAGGGTTGATTTTCATGCTTTTGGTTCTGCTCGGGATTTTTACTCCTTCACAAAGGAGCCAGCAAGTCCTAAAACACAGTTACTCGTATGGCATCTTTGTTGCTATTTGTTTCATTTTTGCACAATGAGCTGACCCAGAGGAAATACAAGCAGCAAGGAATGGACCACTTATGTGGACACTTGGTCTCAACCAGGAGCACTTGCTTCGTAACAAGTCACCCAGAGGCAGCACAATTTAGGCCAAGCTGTGTTAAGCTCCAGGAATGAACATAGGCCTTGTTCCCCAAAGCGGTGCAGCTACAGAAGGATGACAGAGAGACATCTAAAACCCTCACAGTTCCTTCCGGTTTGGTGGGAAAAGACCATAGACTTGGGAGGCCCAGAGAAGAGACGGGCATGGCCATGACAGTTGATGCCAGTCTTGTGGCAGGGGCGAGGGGCATCGCAGATGGAGACAGGAACACTGCCACTGTGCACTTCACTTTTCTTTCCTACTGGCAGGAAAAAAGTATATAAGCAATAATTACCTTATATGAGTAATCTCGTGGCAAACAAGATCTTAGCTAAATGGAACTCATGGGCTGCCGAGTCACACAAACACAAACTAAGACACGAGCCCCTCAGATGAAAATATCTGATGGGCTTTCCTTATAGAGCTAGAAAAGTTCCAGTTGGAATGGAGTATATTTGTATGCAAAGTAAGAATTTTGTTTTTAAAGATTCTCTGACATCTGAACAGACAGTTCTCCAAAGCAGATATGCAAATGGAAAATAAAGTACAAACTGCAACAATATGCCAGGTCATACTCAGTAGAATAGCTGCACTTTAAAAGGCAGATAATACTGAGTGTTGGCCAGGTGTAGAGAAATCCAAGCCCAGCCAAAAGGTGGGAACAACCTCTATGCCCATCAGCTGGTGAATGGATAAACAAAATGTGATCTAACCATACAATGAAATATTGCTCTGCCATAAAAAGGAATGAAGTAGTGATCCATGCTACAACATGAACTTTGAAAGTTTTATGCCAAGTAAAAAAAGCCAGTCTCAAAGGACTATATATTGCATGGTTCCATTTATGTGAAACACCAGGATAAGCCCATCGATAGAGACAGAAACTAGAGAAATCTTTTTGTGACTAGGTTCTTTCACACAACTTAATGTTTTCAAGGTTACTAGTTGTGGGCTGGGGATATAGCTCAGTGGAATAAGCGCTTGCCTAGCAAGGGCAGGGTCCTGAGTTCGATCCCCAGTACTGCAAAAAAAAAAATTAAAAAAAGGTTACTAGTTGTGATAGTTTGACAGATAAAGGGCTGAAAGAAGTAATCTGCTCAAGGTCACATGAGTAAAAAGAGGCAGATTCAGGATTCAGAGAATGGTCAGAGTTCACCTTTTTCACTCTGTACACCATCACAATAGCTTCACTGAGCAGATACTATTACTAGCACAATTTTATAGACAATATTTCAGAAGAGGGTTTGATTCCTCTAAGGAAAGAAACAGCTGGTAAGTGTATCTTTCTTGTGGGTTGACAGGGTGGTCTTGTGGTTCACCTCCACTGTACGTTGGTTCATTTCTTCTATGAGTGTTGTGATTTTCTCTAATCTGTCTTCCACTCCATCCCACTGCCCGGCCTTCCTGTCACGTGAGCTCTCCTTTTCCTTTTTTTTTTTTTTTTGGTGCTGATGATTGAACCCAGGATCTCATGCATCCTGTGCAAATGCCACAGCCCCAAACTTCAGCTGTGCTTTCTGACATGAATATTACTCTCCTACATTTGCTTACTCTGATTTTTCTAGACTCTTTGATGACACGTGACATAAAAATCAATCACTGTACTTTTGTGTAGCTATACTCATAGCAGCATTATTTGCAGGGGCATAAGTGGAAACAACCCAATATCATCAATAAATAAATGGATAAAAGAAATGTGATATATCCATACAATGAAATAGTAGTTAACTTTAAAAGAGAAGAAAATTCTGATACAACAACTTTGAGAACATTAAGCTCAGTCAAATACTCTAGCCACAAAAGGACAAATATTGTATGATTCCATGAATGTGAGGAACCAAGAGTAGCCAAATACATAGGCGCAGAAAGAAAGGTGGTTGCCAGGGATTGAGGAGGAAGAAATGGGATATAGAGTTTCAGTTTTCCAGAGTAAGTTCTGCCACTGAACTGTCACATAAATATGGTTAAGATGGTAAATTTATTATGTATATTTTACCACAATTTAAAAATTGGAAAACCAAAGTGGACTTTCTGGGGGCAGACTGGTGGCAGGGGAAAGGCTGAGGACTTTGAAAATGGGATGGTTTAATATTGTGAAGCTACTTGCTGGATTCGCAGCAAATCCCCACCCAGGCAGGAACCTGATGCAGAAAGAGCTCTGTGTGAGTGGAGATTTGGGCAACACCAAGGGGACAGAAGTCATCTGAATGAACAGGAGGTGCAGCAGGACCAGCTGCACAGGCTGGAGCCCCTCAATCCTTGAATTAAGTCTGTCAATCGCAGATAACCACAGCTTTGTAAATCCTCACCCTCCCCAGCTTTCTGTGGGTTTCGCAGAGGGCCAAGGCTATCTTCTGTAAATCTTGAAGGACAGAGACACTTCAGCTGCCCGCTGGGTCATATTTACAAATGTTCCTTTTCTCCTCAAGTTAGCTGACCCCTTATACTTTCCAGAAATGTAACCCCAGCTTTTGGGGAGGGTTGATATGTGAGCCAGAGTTCTAGAGCTAGACATCTAGAGTTTAAATCGTCACTCTGCCACTTATTAACTATGACTTGGGACAAATTGTTTCATCTGTGGCTCAGTTTATTCACCTACCAAATGGGGCAATGATATTAACGTCCTACCTCATAGGGGCCTTTTGGGAAAATCAAATATGGTACTGCATTGTTATGTAGAACAACTCACAGGGTGCCTATCAGAAACTATCACTTGTCTCTGCCTCAGTCCCTGACACATACAGGAACGCATCTCGGCAAGAATGATCATCCTAAGGAGAATGTGGATTCCTTGACCTCTGCTCTAACGTATGCAGAGCCCTGTGGGTTTTGGCTCCAGGATGGGCAGAGCCCTTTTCTCAGCTGTGTCTCAGTTTACCGGAATGTAAAAGACCCAGCTCAGTTCCTGCGGGCAGTAGCGTCTGGGCTTTCTGCATGGGAGAGGATGATTCAGGAAGCCCTTCCTCTTCGGAGAGAATCAGTCCAAAGCACAGAGTCCCTTCGGCTAGGAGAGTGGGACTGTCCCTTCCGAAGGAAGATGGGGCTTTATTGGAAGGCTCTGTGGCTGGTGATCAGGGGCTCATGGAGGGGGTGGGGCAGGGACTCCTGGAACTCAGGGGCCACCTGAGAGCGGAGCAGGTGAAGTCACCTAGCTCTGCTTTGCCGTCCTCAGCTCTCTGCCTTTGGCTTGGATGCGTTCTCCTCTGGGTCTTTGCTGGCGTGCACCTGGAGGACTTGGGCTTTTCCGATGTACACTGGGGAGGAGGAGAAGCCACAGAGGTGCGGGCCCTGCCTGGGAGCCTCCCAGCAGGCCTGGCCAGACCCCTTCCCCAGAAAGGCCTCTGCAGATATATGGGAACAGAGGGAGGCCGAGTCAAGCCCAGCTCCTGTCCTCAGCTCAGTGGGGACCCAGGACACGTAGATTCCCTTCCCTGAGCCTCACCCTCCCTTCCTTTCAACATCCAGAAAAGGAATACTAGGTGCCCACTCTGTGCCAAGCACTGCTAGGTAGTGCATCTATGTTATAATAAAAAATACTTTAAAAATTAAAGTTTTGTTACTATGTATTCTAACTCCATTACGTATTTTACATGTGGCACACAACAATTTCCCTTCACTCAGTGCCACCCAAGCAAGTCCAACCCATGGGCGCACGTTGGATGCGCCCACTTTCCAGCCTGATGGAGGAGGGTAAGGTCGAAGGCTCCTATTTGTCCTCCTCTCTCTCTCCAGTCCACTCCCCTCCCGCAGAGGCACCTGGATGACTGCAGGGGCCTCCTCCCTGCTTTCCCTCAGTATCTACCCCGCAGCCAGGGGGCACATGCGCTGCACCCTGCTTATACCCCCCCATGCCCTCCAGGTGACACCACACACCTGGCTTTCCCTGCAGGCTGACTCTGCCTGCCTGTCTCTTTCCCCCTCCGCCACTGTCCCCTACCCATAGTGTCTACCTGTGGGGCCATCTACCCATCCACTAACACACTGGGCAGGTAGGGCCTCTACTTAGAGCTCTCTGTCCCCTGCGGAGGGCTGGATCCTTCCTGAGGTTCAGCACCTGCTTTACTCTCCCACCTGCACCCCCAGGTGTCGTCTGTGCACCTCCTCCTAAGAATGAGTCCCATGGTACAGGAGTTTGTCTGAATTGTTTCCCAGCACATAGTAGGTGCTCAGTAAATATCTGCTGAGCATTTCCTTAGGTAGGGACCCACCGCCAAGTTGTCTCTCCTTTCCAAGGAATCTAGGGTGCGCTGCCCCTGCCCCTCATCCTCCTCATGAAACCTCACCTGGTTTTTCGCTTTTGGGCAGAGGTGGCGACTTTGTTTTCTTCTGGGATTGACTACAAACAGATACAAAGGAGAAGCATGGGGGCCAGGTCTGCCAAGGGTCAGCTGCCGGCTCTAGGGAGGTGAGTTGCCCTACCTGGATAACCAGACCACCACTGCCTGTGGCTGGACCCAGGATGCTCCCCAGCTGTGACTCAGTGCCTCTGTGGCCACTAGCAACCTAGGCTCTTTTGTCCCTGGAGCTGGACAGCCACTGTAGCAGCCCTCTCCTCAGGCCCTTGTTCACACCCTGGCAGACAAGAAGACACGCCTTGCATTTGAGTGGGGAGGACAGGGTCCCTTTCCCTGAGCTGATTGCATGAAGCGTGAGCAATGACCTGTCCGTGTGGGGCCTGACACTGTCCCAAGCCCTTTCACACACTCCTTGTCCTTTCCCATGGTGGCTCTAGGAGGCTCAAAGACAGGCTTGTCCCAGGTCACCTTCCTCTCTCAGCCCTTTCTCCTCTGACTTCTCAAGGTGGGAAAAAAAACCAAGTTCAGGGCAGAGCAAGAACCCAGGCCTTCAGCAAACCTAACCCTGCCCACCCCTGCCTCTGCTCCCAAAGCCTGTCCACCTCCAGCTGCTCCAAGCTCCCCACTGCCTGAAGAGTGCACCCTCCTGACTTTCTCCCTTCACCTGCACCACTTCTGCTTCAGGATGGTCTTTTCCCACCACCTCCTCTGCTCCTTCAAATTCTATCAACATATCTGAAGTCTGCCAGGCATACCTGGGCGATTGTTAACAATACAGACCACTGCTTCACCCTAGTGCTGGCAGATTAGAAATCTCCAGAGGTCCACTTCAGTTGTAGCTGTGCTCTACCACTGAGCTACACCCCCAGCCCTGGGCTTGCATTTTGAACAAGCTCCCTGGGTGAGTTGAGTGCTACTAGACTGGGAGTCACAGGCCTGCCAGGGGACTTTGAGCAGGCTCTCCAATTGTCCTGAGCCTTCATGTTCTCATTTGCAGAATGGAAGCAATACTATCTCTGTGGTTTTTAGATTAGAAATATCTAAGACACCCAGGGATGTCAGACCGACATAGTGAGCCTCTAACTTGCCCTTTCCTTCACCAAAAGAGAGGCTGTACCTCCTGCTTTGTGAGGATTTGCCCCTTTTCCCCCTGAAGTACTGGGAGTGGGGTGCTCCATAAATGAGCAACATCCCCAGCTCTTCTGATTTTTTTTTTTTTGACAGGGTCTCATTAAATTGCTCAGGCTGGCCTTGAACATATGATCTTCCTGCCTCAGCCTCCTGTGTAGCTGGAATTATAGATGTTCAGCACTACACGAAACTCCTAGTTAGTGATGAATTGAATCCCTTTTCTTTATAATTAATCCTTTTCTCCTCCAAACATCCAGGACACTTGATACCAGTTTCTTCAGCCTGGCTGTGTCACATTCCAGTCTACCTGCGTCTGCCCATAGACCAAGAGCTTCGGAGGGATGGATGGGGCTCACCGGCCTTCTCTTAGTACAATCTACCCCACTCCCACCGGTGGACAGCAGGACCTAGCAAGTCCCTTGGGGAGGGGCTGGGCCTCTTGCTCCAGGACAGGCTCAGTCAGCCCAAGCTCTTGCTGGCACCAGGCTCCCTTCTCTGGACCTCGTAGATCTCACCCAGGAGGCTGGGTGCTGAACGTGAAGAAGCGGTTCTAGGAGCAGAGGGGTGGATGGGGTTGCGGAGCCCACCTGTGGAGCGGCTGCAGCTTCTCCAGAGGTGCTTCCTGAACTTCTTGAATCTGGTCCAAGAGTGTTTCTGAAGGAATGGACTCTAGGGGTTGGGGAAGGAGTTGAGCCACCGCAGTCTGCAGGAGTCCTAGAGCGAGGTCTTTCTCTGGAAGCACAGCCCCGGGTAGCAGGCTCAGGCCAGTCCCTTTCTGGGAACAGGCAGCTCCCTCTAAACTGCCACACCCTGACCTGCATCTCTCCTGGCCCCTGTGTCTCCAAGAGCCCAATGCTTCTGCCCTCCTCTCCCACCACACCACCAAATTCACCTTGTTCTCAGCCCCAGGCAGCCCCCCCCCACACTGGGGCCACCCACCTCCTCTCCCTTCCGCTCCTCCTCCTGGCTCTCATCACTCTCGCCCTTCTGCTGAGACACAACCTCCACTGTGTTTCCATGTGTGTATTTGTGTGTCCTTGTGCACATGTGTGTGTTCGTGTATTTCCACCTGTGTATGCCCTTCCCACAGTAGCATGTGAGGAACTGTGTCTGCTAAGTTTGATCCTTAAACTTCTCCCTCCACTCTCGTGCCTAGTACTGGGTCAGCTTGAAGGTGGAGACACCTCCAAGGAGCAGAGCTGTAGAAATCCTGCTGCAGCCTGGGGGAAGATGAAGCAGGACATTGTCCAGCTGGGAAGTGTTTCTTTGGGGTTCCAAAAAGGAGGACCTGGATGGCCCTCGGGTTGGGAGCAGAGTGCCGTCGGAGTCCTGCAGAACCAGAGAAAGGGGGGGATCCTGACAGTCTCCATGCAGAGAGGGGGCCATGCTCATGCGTCCTCACCCTGAGGGGGTGCACAGAGTAGCCAGAACTGGATGGCACTCAGTGAGTCCGTCTGCAAAATCTGGCAAAGGAGCTCCAGGATCTGCGGTCAAGAGAATGGGCTGGGTGAGATTCCGCATACATTCCACCCAGCAGAGAGGGCAAATGTGGGTTGGGGGAAACCAAGGGGCCCCTCCCCCTGAAGTGGGCTGGGGAGCTGCATGCTCTGGTTCCCACGAAGGTCCCCGCCCTCCCCGCATGGGACCTGCAGCTTCTCCAGAGGTGCTTCCTGGAGTGCATGGGACCCTGCCATCTACAGAGGGCTTTCTCTTACAATAGACCCAAGGAATACTCTTTCATTCTTTCCTTCTCGCTTTCTTTGTTTCCCTCGCTCCCCTTTTCTTTCCTTCCTTTTTGTCTTCTTCCTTTTCCCCCTCCTCCTCTCTCTCCGTCTCTCTCTCTCCCCTCTTTTCATGAACGAGATGGAACCCAGAGCCTCACACATGCCAGGCACGCACTCTGCCACTGAACTACACCCTCAGCCCCTGGGGGAAGATTTGGGGATTGAAGCCAGGGTCTTTGCACTGAGCTATAGCCTCAATCTCTTTTTAAAAAAAATTTTAAAAGTGTCTCCTAAGTTGCAAAATTGCCTGGACTGGGCTCAAACTTATGATGCTCCTGCCTCAGCCACCCATAGTGCTGGCATTAGAGACACAGGCTGCTATACTCAGCTGGAGGAAGATTCTTAACCTCCCCTCTGGGTAGGCAAAGAATCCAAGGCTTTTCAAGACGAAGACACTTGACAGGCACTGTGTGGCAGAATTAAGCCTCAGCATCAGGCATGTGGACATCTAACCCTCGGAGCCTCTTTGGGCTGGCCTGCCCTAGGGTCCCTTACTGGGAAGGCAAAGTCAGAGCTGGCCAGTCATTCCTCAGAGACATACCAAGTCCCACATACCTGGCCCCTTATGTGGGGATTTCAGGAACTCTATAGGCCTTACCACCCTAGAGCTCCCAGAGTCTGGAGATGTGAGCAGAGAGGAGGAGGAGTCCTGTTGGGCAGCCCATGGGTCAGGGTGGGCTGGTTTTGCCAGCTGCCCGGTGTGGAGCTCCTTCCTACCGAGCAGCGAGCACACTGGACTTCTCCACATGTCCTCGGCCCTCACTGTCCTTGCTACTGCAGAGTTCATTTCCCCTGTGTTCTCCAGTCAAACAACATCAGGAGAAGATTCTACTGTCTGAGATGGGCTAGAGGGGCTTCCTAGGCCAAGTTTCTGATGGTGGCTGTGGCTGTGGAAGGTTGGCGTTGGGGCCCATGGTGGGAGGTGGGGCCCCTGGAGCCCCAGGAAAGTGGGGTTCCCTCAGCACTTGATAGTCGGCCTTTCTGGGACCCATAGGATCTGTCAGACCAGCAAGTCAGCCTGCTCCTTGGCAGAGTGGGAACCAGACGGAGCCTCTCCCCAGGTCGGTGCCTGTCATGCCCGCACCTGGAATCCACCTGCTCCGGTGACTCCCCACATCTGCCCCAGTGCCCTGATCCATCCTCTACATCCAACTTACCTGCCCTGCACCCCTCCGCACAGGGCCTGAGAACCTAATTCCAGACACGTCGAGGATGCCCTAAGGTAGAGAGGATACTGGTTCTAGTCCAGCTGCTGCTTCTCTGGGGACCTGGGTCACAGGACACCACCTGGTAGGGCCTCAGCCTCCCCGTCAGTGGGATGGGGATCCTGGGGCGTGGGTCCTCAGACTGCTTGGCTGGACCCTGGCCAGGCTCCAAAGGCACTGCTGGCCTGAAGAAGGGGCTTCTAAAGGTGTAGGCTGCATGTCTGGCCTTCCATGGAGGGCGTACATGCATTTTAACAGTGACCTAATATCCTGACCCACCAGACTCATCTTGGGCCTTGATGGGCAAACTTGAACACAGAGCAGATGGGCTCTGGGCCCTGCTGGAGCACAGACCGAATTCCTCCCAGGGTGGGAGACCAGGCTGGACTAGCCTTGCAGTCTTAGGACTGTGGCCTCCTGGGGTGTGGCTTTAGAGTGCACTGGGTGGGACCTTCACCTGTGTGCCTCTCAATCCACTTTGCAGCTCCCTTTGTGACTCATCAGGTGCTGCGACTGGGATGGACCTTCAGTGACAATGTGCTCAGCTCCCAGTTGCATAGACCATGGAACTAAGGCTCAGAAGGGGAGAGGACTCACACAGAAAGGGACAGGCTGGCACAGGTTCCCAGATGCAGGGATCTAAACCTGGATTGCTGATGCTCAGTACAGGGGTTTCCCAACTTACAGACCTCACAGTTGTAGGAGCAATGACCTCAGGAGAAGCCATGCCCAAAAGCAGCCTGCAAGGATGCTAGTTGGGAGAGCTGGGAGCAGGGACTGTTACAGCCTCTGCCCCAGAGCAGGGCTCACCAGCAGCTCTTGGTCCTGCAGGAGGGAGGACTGGGCTCCTCCATCTCTGCTGGAAGAGTGACTCCGGTGGGCCTGGCGGAAGCTGCGGCGACCGAGAGCTTGGGTGGAGGCGGGGATAAGCCTTCCGGTCTCAGCAGAGTACTTTGCTCCCTGGTCCCTTTGAGGCTGCTCCTTCTCCTGAGACTCCAAGAGCCGGTGAGAGGGAAAGAGAAGTCAGAGGGGAAATGATGAAAAGAAGGCTGAGGCACATCTCCAGGGCTCCCCCTCCCCCAGTGCCGTATC